>VZTM01022830.1:132419-292634 GCA_013400555.1 Jacana jacana
CCAACCTGGACTTTGCCCAGTGTTTGGGTTACTACAACTACAACAAGGTGATTATTCCCGCGTGTGCTGCCGGGGCCGGTTCCCCGACAGCCGGAGTTGGGGCTCGGTCGGGGCTTGGGCGGGGGGAGATGTCCAAAAGCCCCGGGATCCACCCGCCGATTTCTGCGGGGCCGTGGGACGGCTGGCCCCGGGAAGTTGGTGGCGGCGAGTGACGGTGGGGCTGGGAGAGCCGGGCCGCCTCCCTCCTCCTCCTCCTCTTCCTCCTCCTCCCGCAACGGGGCTGGCCCCGGGGATAGCCGCCCGCCAGGCCGCAGCCACCCCGGCCCTCGGGCGCTCCGGTGCCATGTCCGGACCCGCCGGTAACTTCAGGCTGCGGGTCCCTCTCCCCGCGGCCGGGAAACAAAAGGCGGCTCTCCCCGAGCGTCCGGCCGTTGGGGGCTCCGGTCGGGACTTGCTGAACTTTCTCCCCGGGTTAGAGCCGCTGCGGGGGTCGGGCAGAACCCCGGTGGAGCCCGGGCATCCCTGCCAGGGAGAGGAGGGGAAGGGAAGAAAGGGACGCCTCCCTCTGCTCTGCTCTCTCGGGTGATCCCGGCTCCGTGATGGCCGGTCTCTAACTCAGTGGTTCTAGCGAGGGGGATTATTTAAAAGTACATCAGCTGCTCGCACGGGAGGGTAACGAACGCTTTGATTTGAGGAGGATTGTCAGAGAAGTTGCGCTGCCGCTTCTGTCTGCTCGCCCCGTCTCTGCGGCATGTGTAGTTCGCGGAGTAAACCTTGCAGCCAGGAGCAATAGGCATTTCCCCGAGGCTACCTTCCTTTGCACAACCCTGCTTTAATAAATAACGCGGGGATGATTTGTTTCGCGGATTACCCAAATCTGAGAAAGGCCAAGTTAAAAATGACACCCTGAGTCACGCTATTTTGAAAAAGACTTAGCTGTTTGCACTGTGATGTGTCAATAGCACATTGAGCTATTAGCGCTGGGCCCTCACACATGCACATAAAGATCCCTTTCACGCTGTGTTTTTCCTGGTGCTATGTTTGTCCAACCTCTGGGGCCTTTTGTGAGGCACTGCGTGAGATGCTGGGGCAAAGCAGGGTGCTGCCCAAAGCCCCAACTTAACGGGGAGACCCGTGTTTTTCAGAGTCCCGTCCAAAGGGGTAGATAAAGTTCGCTGAATTGCAAAGATAACTGAGAGGGGGAGAAATAACACGGGCTCAAATAAAAGAGGGTCCTGAAGGTGGCTGAAGGAAACTTTCTCCTGGAGACATCTCTCCTGCGTGCTGTTCCGTCCCTCTTGACCATGGTCTCTGGTCTCCGGCCGTGGTGGTGGTGTCAAGTTTGTGGGTGGTGGCTGGGTGGCTTTGCCCGCCTTGTGGAAGGGCAGGGATGTACTTTTGGCTGGAGATGCGGAGCAGCGCCCGGGGGAGCCCCCAAAGCCTCTGCCCCCACGCATGCGCCCCGTGCCCGGCCCATTAGTGTTGCCGCTTTGTTAGTACTTCATATAGAAAGGCACCAGAGCTGGAATTAAAGATGAAACGTCAACCTGGCCTTCGGGTGCTGCTAAGGACTTCAGGAGCTCTAAAATGCATAGTAAATGCTTGCTGCTGTCTGATAGGCCAACTGATTTTGGAAGCGTGCGGTGCTTGCTGACAGGCAGCGTGCTTACTGTAAATTTAACTTATTCAGTAACTTTATCGTGTTATGGGTGCTGTGCATTTTTTTTTTTCAGGCTCTGTTACAGGTTACTGTACTCTTTAATTTTGATTTTTTTATTGTGTCTGTGAAGTTGCTGCAAATGCCCAGCTATATATAACCTTTTTGACTGTCTCTCCCTTCATCATATGACGAGAACAGAGCGTGCATTCAGGAAAAGTCACAAGCAACCAACTTCTGACCTATTCAAAATCACATTTTTGGTCGCTGCACGTAATTCTGGCAAGTATCTTGTAGGCCAGGCTTCCAGTCTGCGGGCAGCAGGAAATATTTTAATTAACAGAGCATGGCTCCTGATGCAAGTGTCCTCTAATAGCTTGGTTTGCAAAAGGCCTGATGCGGAGCAGGCGGGCGGGCGCGGGGCTGCGTTGCTGCGAGCTCTTCCTCGGCTCAGCTGGGGAAGCAGTAACGTGGTGGTGTACAGGTGTTTCAAGGACAGAAGGGGAATCTGTGAATGAGTTCCTAGAGAGGAAGGTCTTAGCTGTGTTAATCTAATCTCCTTTTCCTGTGTTGTTTATAATCTGTAGCTACAGGAATCTTTGCAAGGTTTTGTTGGGGTTTGTTGTTTTTGGTTTTTTTTAAATTACCCTGGGAGAAGAGTGTGTTTATTTAGAAATCTTTCCTCCCTGCCTAGCTCTCTGTCTGTTCTGTCCTTCTCTCTGTGTTCCTAAGGAAAACAAGTGATTACTCTGTTAGGCACTGAGATGACCAGAAGGCAGAGGAAGACAAAAAAAAAAAAATAGAGTTGAAATATTTACTCTGCTGAAGTAAATGGGAGAACTGTTATTGATTTCACTGGGGACAGTATTTCACCTCAAGTCTTTCTGAAACTCATTTGAGTACCCTGCCCACTCATCCGTGCCTGCTTCATTGTTAGGAGCCGAATCCATATTCTCCTTGTGACAGTGACATTGCCTGTGACAACTGCCGGGAAGCAGGAAGTATGATGGTAGGAGTGTTGCCTGGTTGTATAGGTGTGCAAAAGCAGAGATATTTATGTGAAAATATTCTCAGGATTGTTAAGACCTGGAGCTGATGGCCCGGGGCCTACCAGTGGAAAAATATCGAATACAAAGCCTTTTAGTGGAAACACATCCTACCCTGTGAGACGATGCTGTCTCCCACAACATGCTTTAAGGTTCTCCCAGGACTGAAGAGCTTAGTTTCCTTTTTGTGGGTAAGGCACTGGTAGGCTGACCCCCTTGCAGGGCTTGGGGTCTTTTTGCCCTGTGACTACCAGTGGGAGGGAAGCTGCAGTGCCGGTCCTGGGCTTGTAACCCCACATGCCTGGGTACTGTCCTGGCCCAGACCTGCAGGTACCCTTCGGTTGGTGGGCTTCTCCACAATTGCTTTTTTTGAGCAATGCCATGCTTTTGAAATTGGTTGGCGATACTTGCTAAGTAGACCTAAGTGTAGGGGAGAATGCTCCAGGGAGACCTTAGAGCAGCCTTCTAGTATCTGAAGGGAGCTACAGGAGAGCTGGAGAGGGACTTTTTACAAGGGCATGCAGTGATAGGCCAAGGGGCAATGGCTTCAAACTGGAAGAGATTAGATTTAGATTAGATCTCAGGAAGAAGTTTTTGACTCTGGGGGTGGTGAGGCTCTAGAAGAGGTTGCCCAGAGAAGCTGTGGCTGCCCCATCCCTGGAGAGGTTCAGGGCCAGGCTGGAGGGGGCTTGGAGCAACCTGCTCTGGTGGGAGGTGTCCTTGCCCAGGGCAGGGGGGTTGGATCTTGGTTTCCAATCCAAACCATTCTATGATCTGTGATTTCAGCTTGGGATTTTTTGGGGGGGATTAGTGTTAGTTTTAAGTATGTGACAGGTATTTGAAAAAGGACTAAAGAATGTTAGCATCCCTGCCATCCCCTGCCACTACACGCTATGTAGTGTAACAGCTTCTAGAAGATTCCAAATTGGGATGATTTTTATTGAGAACCGTGTGCAACATGGTGAATGCACGTAAAGGGCAAAAGTGGAAAAAAAGACACAAATACGGTGATTTGTCCAAGGTTACGCAGTCGGTCACTGACATAATCAGGGCCACAACCAAGGTATTCTGAGACTCAGTCCAGTGGTTTATGCTGAATCTCATTTACTCTAATAGGATTACTTACGTGTTTAAAGTAAAGCATGTGCTTAAGTGCTTTGCTGGATCAGGGCCATATTTGATAAGTTTTCCATGCTGGTGTGAGAGTACAGAACTTGACCCTGAATGGGTCTGGCTGGCTGCTGGTGGTTCGGCAGACCAGAGATCCACCTCTACCTTCATGGAACTGCATGAGTGAAATCATGGTCTGCCCGTTTTCTTCCAGAAGAGTCCTCCTGCGATGTACTACCACAAAAAAAGAAAAAAAAAATCACCACGAAATAGCTATAAAAATTACAGAAAGTTGAAAGATACCAGCTGTTGTAAAACATTCTGCTTCTGTTTTGAGCCCTTTTATGGTTCTGCAGATGGAGAACGATTTTGGACATTTGCTAGAGTTGAGTAGATTTTTCTAAACAAACTTTTTCACTTATTGAAATTATGTGTCTTGTACTAAAAATATTTAGGGAACTACCATTCATCATAGCAAATACATTTTTAAAATATTTTTTTAATTTTTTTTTTTTTCTAATTAAAGGTACCATAATTCTTATGCCGCAGTTTGGAAAGGGGAAAAGAGGACTCCAAAACCTAAACACGTACAGCTCAATGCTTGAGTTATCATTATATTAAATTCCAGAATCCTTACTTCATTATTTAGCTGTCTACATTTTATAATGTTTATCTCTTCTACGCAGATTGTCCTTGAAGGGCACAGATTTCAAACGTGCGTACCTTAATTTAGGCACTAGCATACATATGTGGATGTCAGAGCTTGATGTTTTTTGGCTGAAATATTCTGCATTTTACAAAGGAAGCTGGGGAAGGTTATCTTGTTCTTCCAGAGGTAAAGCGACGGCAGCAGTAGTTTAGTAGTGTGTGAAACTGGGGCTATAAGTCATTCCTATTAGTGCCTGTTGTTAGGAATAAATGGGTTACAGTGATGCAAACGATTGAAAAGGACTCTTCTTGCACGTTTAGCGTGGCTCTATATGCATAGTTTTTTCTTTCATCTAGCAGATGGTGAGAGACAATGGGCGCGTGTGTGTGTGCTGAGGCTCCGTGCTCACTCATCATCTGCCCTGCCTCTGCGCTCGTTTACATCTGGGCTCTGCCCTGGTGCACATGGGGTAAGTCTCTGGCGACTGGAAGCTGATGCCTGCTCTGGTTGTTACGCCCACCTACGACCTGACCACAGTAGGGGTGGCCCCAGGTGGTGGGAGGAGGTCAGAAAGCACCAAGGAGCTCCCACAAAGCAGGGAGTAGAGATGCGTAAGCAGGGCACAGATACGGGTCTTGCTGGAGACAATTGAAGCAAGGGATGGGGACCATTCTGTTGCAGTATCAACTCAGCCAATGCCTTTAGATCTTCAGTGTTTCCCACTGACCTTCTAGCACATGTGGCAGCTGTGCTGAACTGCTTCTTTTCCAGAACAGCCCACCCCTGCCTCTGGTACCTCAAAACCTCGGAACTATGCAGGCAGCTACTGGTGGGGAGCAACAAAGAAGTTCCCAAAATATTTTACTGTCCAGTCCGGCACTAAAAATGGTGGCAGTGATTCCCAGTGCTTGCCAGAGGAAGTGCAATGGTCAGATGATCATGTTCCCAGGAATACAAATCCTGATTTGTATTATCACAGAATGGTCCAGGCTGGAAAGGACCTCCAGAGGTCATCTAGTCCAACCACCCTGCAGTCAGCAGGGACACCAGGCTACCCAAGGTCGAGTCCTCACCTTGACTATCTCCAGGGAAGGGGCCTCAACCACCTCCCTGGGCAACCTGTTCCAGTGGTCCACCACCCTCACAGTAAAGAACCTACTCCTAATATCCAATCTAAATCTGCTCTTTCCCAGCTTGAAGCCATAGCCCCTCGTCCTGTCACTGTAGGCCTTTGTAACCAGGCCATCCCCAGCCTTCCTGTAGCCCCTTCATGGACTGGAAGGCTGCTCTTGGATCTCCCCGCAGCCTCCTCTTCTCCAGGCTGAACAACCCCAGCTCCCTCAGCCTGTCCCCATAGCAAAGGTGCTCCAACCCCCTGAGCATTTTCATGGCCCTCCTCTGAACCCTTCTCCATCAGGTCCACATCCTTCCTGTATGGAGGGCTCCAGACCTGCATACAGGCCTCCAGGTGAGGTCTCACCAGAGCAAAGTGGCCTGTTTTTCAGAAGCAACCTTCCTGCAGGTTTCATTATGTTCTTGAGGAGCTGGCTGTGATGGGAAACCCCTGGGCACCAAAGGCAGGAACTCTGCAGGACGTGTGTAGCTCAGAATGAGCTTGTGTGATGTTGATTGTGCTGTGTAGAAATTTCCTGCTGCTCAAATAATGTTGCTCCTATACTGAACGTACCATCTGAGTTGGTTGTATACAAGGTACACCTAGCAGGAATTGTTTTTTAAAAGTGTTTTTAGGTGTTTTCATTACAATGGGTTACAGTTGCATTTGTAAGATGCTTGAAATAATACCTAGTAACATATGAAGAGTTGGAGTTTAATCTGGAGTATTTAAGGGTGTGTGTTGGAAATGCCTACTGGGTGTGTTTTAATGTAATGGGAATCTGTTGCGATCGCAGCTCAGGTGTGTGCGTGCCACTGGCATGGAGCCCCTCTGGCAGGTCTGGTTCTAGAGTGAGGGAACACCAAGTAAATCCACTGGGATGGCAAAGAGCCCCATTCCCGTGGCATCACATGTTGTGCTGCAGACGGTGGGGCCCCCTCCAGCCAAACCCCATCAGGAATTAGTATGGATTTCTAATAAAACCTAAAATAGAATCGCGGCAAATTGCGGCTTTCGTTCCTTGGCAGATACTTGAGGTGAGGATGGCTTGGGTGGACTGTAAGTCGTGTGACTCATCTGTTGCAGTTCTGTGCAGTCTTTGGCAGAGCCAGGTTGGTCAAACTGTGACCTTTGGGTTCCGCTGCAAGGCTTTTAGTAAATTTACAGTTAATACATGCCTATATATTTGTTGAATTCTGACACACCCTACAAAAACCTAACTAATGCTATCGAAGGGTGATAATCTAATTTAAGAGGAGAAGAATTTGTACAGTGCTAATCCTACCTTTTTATCTGTAATCACATTTCTGCTGCTGTAGAATCGAGTACTGTTACACAGACCTAATAGCAGGGTTGAATTTTCAAATGCTTCAAACTCTTATCTGATAGCCGTCTCCTATACTGTTGCCTGTCTGTGTGATGTATTTATAGAGTGCCAGTCACCATAGTATCTTTGCGATGATTGCTACCAAAATTGAGAACTCTGAGGTGAAAATCTAATCAGGACTTTAGATAACAATGTCACACAAGAGCCTTCTGGTCTTTGGCACCGTGCTCCCTTCAGATGAGGACTTTGATGAGATCATGCTTGCTGCCGCGTTATTCATTATTTATTTCTGTAACGAGATTTTCTATTTCATATCTTTTTCCCCTCCACGTTAGCACCTGTCAAAGCAATCCAAAATTCTGTTTTGAACGTATTCTCTCTGTTTGTACCTGAAACAATATATTGAAAAACACAGGCGTTACAGGGCTGCTGAACTAGCAAAACCCGAAGGGGAGACTGTTGTTGTACAACTGCCACAGGTACCTGGCATAACTGAACAGATGTTCTAATGAACTTTGTCAGACACTTCATGGTACCAGGCAGACAGGCTGAAAATACTATATTCATCTCATGAAAAATAACAGAGTTCTATGAGTGGAGTGCTGGAGATACGACTGACGTGCAGAAAAGGTGTGCTACCACAGCTAATCAATATTAGATTATTACTGAAGATGAAAAATGTTTTAAGCAGGCAGTTCATCTAGGTTTCCGTTTGTTTGTATACTTCATGTGCCAGCTACTGGCATCGGTGTTCTCTCTGTTTACTCCAGCGTGGCCAGTATGCCCAGCAGCCCATGGCTTGTTGAAAAGCCCCGTATAAGTATCATGAGGGAAAAGAAAAGCAGCCCATTCTCAAAAACTGCTGGTTGAAAGAACCCCATGATATCCCTTGGAGCTTGATTAAAAATGAAAATAAATCATGGTGAGAAATCTCCTTCTTTCACTTGCTTATATGGGCATTAGACCAGGCTTGCCCTTGGCATTTCATGGGAGAAATTGTTATCAATTCGGTGTTTTATTTTTGCTGCTGTAAAGTTAGAGCCCTTCTTACTGTCTGGGTCACCATGACCATATATTATCATTCCTGGCCAAAGACTTGTGAGAGCTCAGGCTGAATCTTACGGAAAAGAGTGGGTCGTGACGTAGTGAAGTTAAAAATGAAGGGTGCGCTGGGATGAAATGCCAAGATCTGGACTGGCAGCCTCAGAAGCAAGGGATCTGTTTGTCTTCTGCATTTTTTTTAATTGTTTTTTCTTGTTATTGTTGGCATGAGCTTATCTGCTGCTGGCTGTGAGACCTGCAGAGGCAGTAGCATGGGTATCTTTTTACTTTCCTCATCTGCGTCACTGATGATGATGATATAAAGTCATTATGATAAAGAAGAATTTGGCTTGCACAGCCACATTTACTTTTAGATTTTCTTGTCTTTATAGTTCATATTCTGAAGAGTTTTGGTCAGCTGGGCAACCTAACGGAAGGTTGCAAATACGTAAAGCTACCAGTGTGGTAGGTTTTGTGGAAAATGGAGTCTACACGGAGGTTTTGGTCATTGAAGTGACCTGTCTTCATCTCCCTGTTCTTAAGAAAAATTTTCAAGAGAAACTATTCTTTGTTTCGCACCCAAAGCAGATATAATTTACACTGTTATTTTATAAACAGTTAAGATGAGAGAAATTAGATGGGGATCAAAAAACTAAGTAGTTTCAGATAGACAAATTAATCCAATATTTTTTTTTGTTTGTTTGTTTTGGTGTAGCTTGTTGTTTTAGTTGGGCTTTTTTTGCAAGGAACCCATCCCTGGAAACAACCTGAGCTGTATGAATCATCCTTTCCCAATGGGAAAAGCCCTGGATTTCAAGTCAGTGAATTATATAAAGGTTTGTAGGTTCAGGACATAGTTAAACACCTCAATATTGATTAACTGTCTAATTTTGATATGAAAAATTGTGTTAAAACTATGCAAAAATCAATTGCTGCATGGTGGAGTAGCTTATTTTCACAGCAGCTCACATTTATCTGCTGTTCTTTTTGTGCTACTCTGTAGTCACGTGGCTTATACAAATAGTTGAATTTTGAATGGGTTAGGATACTGTATTTCAGCATTACTTTGTTACTAATAAAAGTGCTGTTGTCGACCCATACTTTTATCAGTAAACTGTTTTACTGATAGAAGATTAACAATTCTCTGTTTTTTTTTTTTTTTTTTTTAAGCAATTTGCTTTCTGAAATAAACAGGAATTTGATGAGGCATGGGAAAATCGTCATTCCATTTGCTTTAGCAGGTTAATGCTGTTACTTTTGTGGGTTCCTGGTAAGCATGTGGATGACATGATAATAGTAGGTGGCCATATAAATGTGGGGGTAGTTGTGGTTTCCTACCACAACCCAGCATGTTTCCTTTTTCTGCTCTTGTTTTGCTTGATATAGTTTGAAATACATTGACCTTACTTATAAAATAAATAAATAAAAAAGCCTAATGCATATAAATGGCAAAATAAACAGAATTTTACAATGTGTTTTCAGCTCTTTCCTGCAGCAGAACTGTAAGTAAATACAAGCCTGATCTCAAGACTGTACACACTGCAAGTGTAAATACATCGTGAGGTGCAAATGGGAGAGCTCAATTTAGATTGGCACTACAAAGTAATGATTAAAGTAAATAATGTGTCTATACCTCTGTGACTTCCTGTTTGTGGTTTTCTGAGAGCGTCCAGGAAAAAAAACGTTTGAAAAAACAGCTTCAAAACATTTTTTCATATCAAAATTGGACAGTTAATCAACATTGAGGTGTTTAAATACGTCCTGAACCTACAAACCAAATCAAACAATAAAATGAGGTAATGTGTATTAATTTATTTTGTCCTGCCAAATACTTTACAAATCCCAGATACTGTTAATTAACGGGATTTAACAGATGCTTCTGCTGTCCTTTCCTTCTGATGTTTTTAAAACCTGCTTTAAGTTCTCTTTCTGCTCCAGTGCGGTGCAGCGGAGACCCCAGGAGCTCACGTGGGTGGTAAATCAGGCACAAGTTACATCGTCCTGGGGGGCAGCCTGGCTTCCTACAGGGTGGCTTGTGCCACCTCTTCCACGGGAGAGACCTACCTCTTGTTTATGACATAGCAGAGGTGCCGGTATGGAAAGCCTCCTCTGGTTTGTGCTCATGCCTTCCTCTAAGCCTTTTAATTTGTTTGCTTATTTTTACTGGGATAGTTTCACGCTGGCACCTTGGATGATGTTTGTAGGGTGCACAGGGCATTGCCTGGCATGTTGCAAATGTGTAATGGGGGTCTCAAGGATCAGACAAGCCCTGAATTAGGTGCCTTCTCACTTCTGATGCTTGTCTTCCCTTGGCTTTTTTAATGGGCCCTGGGAGGTGTGCACCGGTGGCTTCAGTGAAGAGTTGCCATCAGGCTCTCCCAGTCAGGGATGATGACTTGCTTCTGAGGTTTAGCTTTCGTGGCACCAGCTTTGGTGGGTGCCTTTCCTGTGTGAGGACCCTTGGAACGTGCTCTGCATTGGCACATTCCTTGGGAGGCTTCCTCGTGTCCCCGTGGCTGCGCTACCCAAGAGCACGCAGCAGAACCCTGAAGTTCTTGCAGCCACCAGCAACCAGGGCAGAATCTCAGTCGACGTGCTGCTCTGACGTGAACAAGGCGAAAGGCAGGCTGTGTATTCCAGGGCTAAATATAACACAGAGGGATTAATCAAAGATCATAGTAGTTCTGTGCATTAAATGTAAACTCGAGTTGGCAAACCAACAGCACTTCAGTATTTCACATACACAGAGATTTGTGGCACGTCCATTGTGCAGCTTGGGGATCAATCCTGCTCTTCTGCCTGTAATTCTTCTCAACAAAGCAGCCATGAGGTTGTGCTGTGCGCTCCTATGTCTGTTTTGTCTCCATCTGCAGCTATGGCTCGCCCAGTTCCAGTAGCAAACTGTTTTTCGAGATCTGTTTGGCAAACAACTCATGGTTAGGATGGCAGCCTTTTGCTGGCTTCCCTGTTGGGAAGTGTTTGAGTAGGGATGGTGAAGAGATTAGGCACTGGAGTGGGCTGCCCAGGGAAGTGGTGGAGTCCCCATCCCTGACTGTGTTTCAGAGTCAATTAGATGTGGTGTTGAGGGATCTGGTGTAGGGGAGAACTTGGATGATCCCAAGGGTCTCTGCCAACCTGGATGATTCTATGCTTGGCTTTGACTTCTATCCACACAAAGACGTTGCTGGCGATAACGTGTCATACGAACACGCTGCCTATCTTCCGTGTTCTGGTCTCTAGGAAATAGCTGGTTTTCAACGAAGGTCTCAGAATTTGCCCTTTTGTTAATAGTCTGGCAGAGAGTTTACATTCCAGAAAAGCATCCTGATTCTTCACTTGATAATGTATTAAGGGGTGGTGGTTTTTTTGTTGTTGTTGTTTGTGGGTTGGTTTGGTATTTTTGAGCTGTCTGTTGGTATTTTGTAAAGAAAACTGGCAACTATTACTTTGTAATACATGGAACTAATGCAAGTTGAATGGAAAACGTGACTCTTGTGCAGTCGCGCCTTTTTAAAGCGCGGGCAATGTGTGTTGGCCTTCATCAGCTGTAAGGAGCTTCCACTGCGTGGAAAGGTGGGGAGAGGCAGCTTGCTGCTCTACAGGGTACATCCATCAGGATACACGCCTATCCTTTGGAGACCATGGGGCTCCTTATTGTTGCCTGTTAACTTCTGGGTTGCTAACTAACTCATTTCCACTGTAGCTCTATCTGTATCCCCTTCCATGTTGTTTGAGTGTTTATGAGGAATTATTTCTGTGTAAAATCTTTTAAGGTTATTCCATCATGAGGCATAAATGAGAGAAAGGGGTGATAAAGAGCTTGATTCATATTATGACTAACTGCAGGTGAACATTATGTTGTTATGCCTCATTCTCAGTGTTTCTGTGACTCAAAAATGATAATAAACTCCATTAAAATACTATGACATCAATAGAGTGAGCATTTAAATGCACGTGGAAGGATAAAGGGTAGAAATTACATGAATATAATAGCTATCCCTATAATTTTAGGCTATATTAAGTATTTGTAGATGTTCTGAATTTCATTCATTCTCTGCATGGGGAAGAGCTGATAGCAAGCATTACACCTGCCGCCCTGGCCCCCAGGTGTAACCTTTTTTTCTTCTAAAATAAATGTGAAAGTAAAAAAGAAAGAACAATTTCCATTGGAGGAAAATTGATTCTGGTCCTTCAGAATCATGAGCTCTGGTGGATGCTTTGCAGCTGCAGTGGGTCCAAGCAATGCACTGCAAATCCAGCATGGAATTTTGACCAGTGAGAAATCTTTGATCTCCTATTTCCATTTTTAACTACAGGTTTTTTTCCATTTCTTCTTACTTTGTTGAATCTTAAACGTTCTACTTCATCTTCTGCGCTGCTGGGGCAGGAAGTGGTCATTGCCTTCTCTGTTGCCAAAGGAAATGGCCATTTGTTGATTTAGAAAAAGAATAGGGAAGAGGCAGTGAAACACCTTAAATGAGGAGGAGGGAGGGCTGGCTCGGGAACACCACTGAATAGTTAGAGTTTGAAGATCAAGTAGTTTCAGTCTACCCAAGTTGCTAATCTTCTTGCAATTCTGGGTGGTTGGCTGGTTTTTGTTGTGGCTTTTTGAGGGCAGGGGGAGCTTAAGGGGGAGAAGAGTCTGAAAATACATATTAAATTTAAAGAGTTCCTCTGCAATTTGGAGAACTGATCTGTGGTTCTCCTTTGATTAAAGGAGATTGGGTTCATCTTCGCTTCTCCCTCCCGTTGCCTTATGGCACCCTAGCAAAGGAGCTCCTACCTGCAGCCTTTTTCCAAAACTCTAGTTGCCATGGATCTTTGAAAGCAGAAATAAGAAATAACAAGGTTTTAGATGATGAATCTCAGTATGTATGCTAGAGCAAGGCCAGGTGATTTATCGATCCCGACTACTGAAGTTTTCTCTGTGAAGATGATTTATGTTTATCTTAAAAAAAACCAAACCCAAACAATCAATGAGAAAGACAAACTGAACTTCATGTAAGAACTGATTAAAGACATGCTCAACTTTTTCTTTCTTGTCCTTTTTTTTTCTAAAATCTTCCATGGATTCAAAAGAAACGGGTGCAATCCTGCTCTTGCACCTAGGCATATACCCCCTTGGAAGAAGAGAGGCTTTGTAAACGTACTGCAAAAAATGCAGCTTGGAGGATGTGTTTTGAAGTAGTAGTTTCTTGGGCACTGAACTGTTCATTTCCTAAAGGGATAAATCCACTTCTTGGTACCTGCTGACAAAACAGAGGACGTGGTACTGATGATACGTTGTGTGGGGGCTGGCTGTAAACGTTGGGGAGCGTTACTCTGGGTGCTGAAAAGCACCTCTTCTATCTGGCCTCTCGTCCTTACCAGAAGCCTCACTGGAAACGATAAAAATGGTCTCCACTTGGTTTTGACTGCACTTTTACTAAATAAATGAATCATTATTATGTTTTCTCCAGCTTAGATACCAAATGAAAATGAAGCAAAATGCTATATTCAGCTGCTTCAAGTTGGGAAGGTCTAGATAATCTTCATCTCTGAAGTGTGAAAGAACTGACACATAAAATTGCAGGTCTGGCAGCAAAGATTTTTTTTTTTTTCTGTTTTTCTTTTTTTTTTTTTTTAAATAAGCACCTTAGAGTTAGAGAATTTATTTTTCTTAAGAAAAGAAGACATGAGAGACTGAAGTAGCTGTGCTTTAACAGTAAGACTGGAAACAGGAGGGCGAGAGAGAAGACAGTGTTGTTACAAGCGTGGCTGTGTAAATGCTGGCTATGAGCTTGGAGAGGGAATGAGAAAAAAGCCTTTGTCGTGTGGAGGGGTAAGGTGCCTTCCCATGGTAGTGGGGGCAAGGGAGCAGCAGGCACTTCGAAGGCACAGAGTTTATGCTAAATGTCATAGGCTGTGGCTGGCTGAAACAGGGACTGTGAGGTTGATTGTATTTTAATCTTGTTTAACGTGATTCTTTTAGGCTTCATGTGTGCACTCCAAAACACGTGATACCGAAGTTGTGTTACGCACTCTGTGATCCCACGTGAGTCTCGGGTTTGGTCAAGGCAGCCCTAGATATGATAATTGCAGACAATTCAACAACAATTTTGGGGTTCTGCCCAACAGCTAGTAAAGAATCATCATCTCTGAAGCCTAATTGTATAGTGCAAAACTATTCTAAATGAGATATAGATCACAGAATATCAGAGATTGGAAGGGACCTTGAAAGATCATCCAGTCCAATCCCCCTGTCGGAGCAGGAACACCTAGAGCAGGTCACACAGGAACATGTCCAGGCGGGTTTTGAGTATCTTCAGGGGAGGAGACTCCACAACCTCTCTGGGCAGCCTGTTCCAGTGTTCTGTCACTGGGATGATGGGGAGTTACCTAGTATCTATGAACATGGAGAGATTACTTGGTTCTTCCTTCACAAATGGTGTGCTTTTATGTGGTGGGGTAGGGGAAAGAAAGAGGTGATGGAAAAATCCACATTTCAAAGTGTGACAGTCTGTAGAAGCATGGGATGAAATTATTAGATGGTTTGTCTTGGAGTGGGTGTTTTGAGATTACACATCAAATAGTCATCTGCTTCCTTGCTCTGCTACCTGGTAACTGCCTCAACTCCAGGTTTCTCAAAGGATTCTGGTCTCACCGACCTGAATGAGAACTTCACTCTCAGAAAGCGTTTGGAGAGTGGAACGGAGCCAGCCTTTCACAGAGCTGTATGAAATGCTTGCGAAAATTTGCAGCCCATCTTAGTGTCCATTTGTGTTCTTGAGCAATGCAAGTCTGTTTCTCTTCTCTGGAGGTCATAAAACCAGAAAGTGATGGCAGTGGATACCTTGTTTTTTGCCTTCAATCCATGAAGACAGAGTATGTAGTCTTTTTTGTGTAAAAAGTTCCATCTGCCAGCGCCGTTGCCGATACTTCAGCCTGGGAAGGGGCAGCAACTACAACTACCTGGTTCTTTGCAGGTATGCTCCTCCACCCCAAGGTTGGAAAGTTTTTAAAGTTAAGCAAAACTGTTGACAGTACCAATTATTATATATGTGATAAAAGTGGAATTGCAGTAAATGAAGGATTAAACTGCAGATTACTACTTCCTATCAAAGGTACATAGGTACAACATAATTCCAGTCTTTCAGTCTTTCCAGTTTGTGATCCTATTTATGTAGCAAACTGGTGAATTTTATACCACTCCCTGTATCGTTTTGTAGAGTAGTTGTGCTTGCAGGTGTAGTGATGAAGTACATATGTTTGGCTAGAGCTGCAGGGATGCTTCTATCTTGACATTACTAAGTCAGTAGATTAATGTAAATGGAATTCAGTTCCAAAAGAGCTGTTGTATTGATTTTCTGTAAGCAAATTAGGTTTTGGGAATGCAGCATTTCCAGGAAATATGTTCTATACTTTATCCTGTCATTTTCA
Organism: Jacana jacana; assembly: GCA_013400555.1. Taxonomy (NCBI): domain Eukaryota; kingdom Metazoa; phylum Chordata; class Aves; order Charadriiformes; family Jacanidae; genus Jacana; species Jacana jacana. Next base: position 147,783 of record VZTM01022830.1, read on the forward strand.
TTTGTATCAGTTTTTAGTCCAGTATACAAAAATTTCAGTTTAATTTCTTACCTACTCGTACAAGGAAATTTTTACTGCCCTCTGTGATGATGATGATCATGGTTATCTCTAATTGCCTCTATGATTTTTTTTCTGCTAAATTTCCTTTTCCCAGCCTATTATATGATAGAAAAATATGAGTGGCTTGCTTGTTAATTTTAAACAAAGTTTATCTGGTGACTGAGACAGACCTCTGGTTGAAATATATAAAAATGAAACTTCTCACAATTCATTTTCTTTGAGAAGTTGCATTAAAATAAGGGTAAAACCGAGCAGAAATATTATGGGAAGAAACAGCATCTCTAAAATTCTTCAGCTGGGTTGGAATCGGCTTAGTGTTTAGAAAAGAGATGGACGACATGTGTGGTGCAGTAGTCAAAGACCTGGTAAATGAGAGGTCTTTGGAGAGCCCCTCGTCTGTAGCACTGGATGTGATAGGCTGATGGTTTTGGAAGCGATCCTTCAGTTGGACTGGTTTTGAGTCTCAGACTAAGGAAATGTGTAGATGAATTTTGGAAGTTGAGAAAAAAACTTGCTTTGGAGGTTTTCAGAATTGGATGGTTCTTCCTGGACACTCATAGCCTCGTTGATAGAGGTCTGCTTATTTGTATTAGTGGCATGTTTTCCTGGGAATTACTGAACTCTGAAATGTGCTGCCTGATTATATGGCAGTTTGAGTGCAAAAATCTTCTTCTCAAGTTTCATTGCTGCTCTTTCCTAATGTGTCCTAAGACAGGTGTATAATTTTGTGCAATTGAAGTGCAGTTAAAAACCAGTATACAGTTGTTTTTAGAGGGTTCTAGCTTTGTCTTTTTGTGAAGTGTGGGTTCATTTGTTGTTGGAGTTAAACTTTGAAGCAGGTGGCTCTAGGTGCTGTGAAAGTTTTCTTCAAAGCCTCGGTTTTCCAAAGTATTCTTCCTACTTCAGCTGCTTAATACTCACAATAGGGTTTTATTTGTCTGTGTATCAAATTGGTAATTAAGTGTTTTGTCTGGATGAAAAAAGGAAAAATAAATTATTTCCTTTTCTTGTAAAATGGACTTCAAAAATGGTCTGGGAGATCTTTGAGGCTCCTTTAGCATCATAGAACCCCGAAGCTCAATGTCACTGTGTTCATCCTTGGTCTAGTGTATCAAAAACTTTTAATGGTGTACTGGTTTGAGAGATGTGGGATGGGGTCTGATTGACTGGGAAGTGGATCCGTTGAAAAACACTGGTGGGTCCTGGTGGGTAGTAACATAAATCAACGACCAGGAGCAAGTTCATGGAGGGCCAGCAAGATGGTCGGTTCCTGATACTCTTGCCCAGCAAGCTTGAGAGAGTGGGGCTTGTCCAGCCTGGAGAAAGACAGACTTCAGGGGACTTGGCAGTTGCCCCAGTACCGGTGAGGAGATGGAGCCAGTCTCCTCACAGGGGTATCACAGAATTGTTACGGTTGGAAGGGACCTCTGAGATCACCAAGTCCAACCATACACAAAACCACAACCCACTCCCTACAGTCTCGGCCACTAGAGCATGCCCTAAAGTGCCACATTTACATGTTTCTGAAATACCTCCAGGGCTGGTGACTCCACCCTCTCCCTGGGCAGGCTGTTCCAGTGCCTGAACACCCTCTTGGGAAAGTAATTCTTCCTTATATCTAATCTGAACCTCCCCTGCTGCAGCTTCAGACCATTTCCTCTGGTCCTGTCATTATTCCCATGGAGAAGAGGCCAACACCCACCTCTCTACAACCTCCTTTCAGGGAGCTGTAGAGGGCAATGAGGGTGCATGGTGGAAGGATGAGAGGCAACAGGCGCAAGTTGAAGTGAGATGTTCAGGCTGCATATAAGAGGCGGGGGACAAAATCACTTTGAGGATAATGGAGTATTGGAACAGGTTGCCCAAAAGGGTTTTCTCTGTCCTTGAGAGATTTTAAGACCTGACTGAAGAAAAGCCCCAAGCAAGCAGTTCCTTAATATTCAGTGCAGCTGGTTCTCTGAGTGGAGGTTGGATTAGAGGTCTCCTGTTGTCCCTGCCATCGTGAATGATCTTATGGTTGCACAGGGTGAATGGGTAGCAAAGATTAATTTGTTCCTCCCTGTGCTCTTTTAGAAAAACAAGGAACAGTGGCGTTGCTTCACCCTTTGCCTGGAAGGTCCATGCAGGGGGAAAACCAAGGCCTTGGTTCCATATTCAGGAGAACTATCTTCTCTCTCATTCAACTCTTCACGTGGTCGGTGAAGAGTTGAATGCTTTCAAGGTGAAGCACTGCACACTCGTGTGAGTGAGCTGGTAATTGTGACCTGTCTGGTGCATATGGATTTAATACAGCTGGCTGGATACCTCTGCCTTTGTAGTTGCCTACTAACTCATGGCATCCTAAAAGGAAGGAGTTTTGTTTAGCTCCATGTAGTCTTGCCATTAAGGGATTGCTGGGTAGAGCCCATTGGTTTGGTTGGGCAGACGTAATGGTGTAGAAAATAACAGCGTGCAAAGACTGCTTCTTTCAAGCTCCAATCTGCAGTACCTGGCACTGCTACCTCTTCGCTTTCTCTATATGTGACTGGGCTGTTGTTTGTATAATTTTTAGGGTTTCCTGTTTCTTTCTTTATTCAGAATTATACTCATGTGATAAATCAATTTTTGTTCTCTTTACTCTTTAGAAGAATTCATCTAGAGGAAGGTAGTTCAAGCACTAGAATTTTCTATAAACCCCGTTACTTTAGACACATAGGAAAGACAATGCTTTAGCATGAATTTGTAGGTGTATTCTAGATATTCCAGAAAATAAAACTCTGCTGTGTGCAGCATTCATGGACAAATGTTTTTTGAGGGACGCTTTTAACTTAAGTAGGCATTAATTACTGCATTCTTCATTTTTTCTTCTCCTCTAGTTAGATGCCAGTTGCTGGTTGCGTGGAGGCCAATGTGCCCACATGTGAGAGGAGTGGGGAATAGGGTGAACTTCAAAATCAGAGATTGAATAAATTACTACATTTTAAAGTCCTAGTTCCAACCTAAATCTTTGTAGCGGTACCCAAAATGTTTGTGTGCAGTAGGGTATTTAGAATTCTACATTTGAGGCACTAGGAAAGTATCTGATTTTCAGAGGATGAATATTCTAGTTATGAAAATGAAGCCCTTTAAAATGTCCAAACCCCTCCTGCTAATCACCATCTGTATTGTAATAAAGTAAGCCTTGACTGTTTAGTGCAATCTGAGAATAGGAAGTGTGAGAAGCATCACAGCAGAGATTCACATCATTACTACAAGAGAGCAGCCTAATCAAATTGCTTTGTTGGGGGGTGATGGGGGGACAGGACCCAAACACTGAAATTGAAAAGAACTTGCTCTTGTCTTCCAGCTCCAAAGACTTCGCTGTCACTGAGACCTGCCCCAAACATTGAAAGGGGACAGTAGACTGAAAAGAAAGTAACACCGCTTTTATATCTTGGTGCACTTCAAATCAGCTTTATTCTTACTCAAGCATTTTATAACTGCATCAATTTGTTAATCGGAAATAATTAGCTTTGTAAGGTTTAGAGATATCAGTCACAGAAGTCCCAGAGAACATGGACCAGGATTTCTTACATCTGGTAAAAACATGGTGCTACCTCTCTGGAAATGGAGCTTTCTCTCTGTTTTTTTTTGCATTAGTTAATAGGAACCCTCCTTGAGGAAGGATACTCATCAAAGAATGTTTTATGAAACAGAAAAACAGTGCTCATAAACCCTGTTGGATTCCAAGAGTTATTACGTTTTACATCATATACAGTTTATTTTTCCAGATGCCACAGTTCAAAATAATGTATTTTTAATACTACTTGTAGAATTCTACAGATTCATAATAGCACGTGACATGTTAATATGCTCTATGACATCCTACTGGTCACATCCAACTGTGATAAACAGTTGTATATGCTGTAAAAGTGACATCTATTATAAAAATAAGGATAATGCAAAAGGATACAAGCAATCCCTTAAATTTGTGAAGACTGTTACAAATCTTGGATGTTAATTTGAAGGAAAAAGTACATACTAATGCTGAGTTTATGCCTTCAGTTAATAGTCCTTTATTCCTTCAGGAAAAAAAAAATCAAGCAGCTATACTTTAAATGAATTTAATGAACTGAAAAGACTGACATTTTCACTATAAAAGTCACACTTCATTTAATGAAGTAGTTAAATATTGATGCTATATTAAAATACAGGCTGCATAAAAATGGCAATATGGTTTTCAAAATAGGAATTTGAGCTGGTTTTTTCTTGTTATATTGAAAATTTCATGAACTGAGAAAAGGGAAATACAGCTGAATATCTCCATAATAAACACAAAGCACTTTGTTGAAATAACATTCAAGTTGAAAGAGGCAAACCCGTAAAAGCAAGGAAATTAAGTCACTGTACTCTTAACTCAGCCTCTTTGTGCTTGAGCACGGAACCACTTAAACAAATGGATCCAACGCGATCGGCATTCGATATGCAATATTTTCTCAGATTCTTGAAAACCGAGACAGATTGTAACCCTGGGCTGCAGGTGGCACATAAAAAGACCTAGCCATGTGTTTACCCAGGATGAATAGTTATATCATGATATTGTTTGATCTTAATTCAAAGTCATTGTGGTTTAAGTGCTGTGATTTCAATGGCCATGTTCCAGCAGAGCTATGTTGCCTGCATTGTGGCTGCCACGCGTTTTAGTTGATATAATAGAAGTTTTCAACTTTGTTTTTATATCAGCACTTTCACCATAACAGCATAATATTGGCAGTGTGTAAATGGAATATTGCTGAGGCTTTTCCCAGCTCCAGTATCTATGTGATGGTGAAGGGAAAAGAGAAGAGGAATGACTCTTACCATAGGTGTGAGCGGGAGCAGCGACTGAGGGATGATAGGATCGGCTTCCCTTTGATGGATTGAATTATGTTGTACTGGACTTCATAAAGCCGTACCAATTCTGACATCAGGCTTCTGTGTATAGTATAATACTGAGAGTGACATTTTTGGCCCGTTGAAGTCAATGGCAAAACTCCTATTAATTTCAGCCGTCTGTGATTTCATTCTTGGTGGGTGACTTGTAAAACAATGGCAAGTTGATTTAGTACATTTCTTTTTTTCTTCTTTTTTTTTTTTTTTTTTTCCCTTGGGAAAGATCTCTACTCCATGTAAAATGATTTGTCTTTTGACTTACGTGCTCTTACTCTGAAAACATGAATTTTAATTCAGGATAAATATACTCTCATGTCTTTCCCATAACTATTATCATGTAAACAACAAAGATGATGGAATAAAGTGGCGGTATTTTGAAGGTGGTAGGTTGTATACACAGTTATATGTGCAATTGATAATAGAAGCCAATGAATGATAAAGAATGCAGCTTTCCTGTGGAAGATAAACAAGCTGTTTCTGTAACCAGAAGCTCTCAGATGTGGTCTCTACACATGTTGGTGGAAATGTGATCAGGGGGCTTGGCTTTTTCCCCCTTATACACAATCAGTTTTTCTTTTAAGACAGAAGCAACAACAAAAAAAACCCCACCCAAAACTGAATCTGAAGAACTAATTATAAATGTATTTGCATTTGGAAGATCTGCAGTATTTGTGCTTATGGTAGAAATTCTTCCTAAGATGCCAGGTCAGATCTATTTGCATAGTTAGGTCTCCTGGTATTTTGCCACAGTAAGCACTGAAACGATCTCCTTAAAAGAACATAAAATTTTGTAGGGTATTATGTAAAATTGCCAAAATTTACCCAGAATCAATAGAGCATTGCAGAATTTCTTCCTTTTTCCAGACAGCTTTCCAGAAAAAAGGAAGAAAATGGATGTCAGGTACGACTTGGTGCTGTTTCTTGCCCTGAACTAGCGCAGGCTCTGCAACAGCCGTGGCTCTCCCTCGCGGGTCTGCTCCTGCCCAAGGCAGTGGGACCACTGAATGGGGAAGGATAAGGCATAACCCGAAGAGCAGCGCTTGCTGACACGCTTACTGATCTCTCTCCTTGCCTGGGTACAGCTTTAAAGAAAGAATTGCAAATGTACCTGAAAAGGTGTTTCTGTACCACAGATATTCAGTAGTTACGTGGTAGAATGCTGATATTAAACCCGTAGCAGTGCTGCTGTCTTTAACAGTAGTATAGGGAAAAAATGTTTTATTAAACACTAATTTCACTAGTTATTTAAGAAGTAGCTGGCTTTGCACACATTAATCTCTTTTTCTTTTTAATTCAGGGTTGATGGTCTAGGCCTTACACATTGTATTTGTGAATAGGGCACTCAATAACTATGCAAAATATCTATTTCTCCCATGGGAATCTGTGCTTTGATATATTCTGATCCTTATTAAATTTAAACAGGATCAAATTTATACAGCTTTGGCAGGGATTTATTAAAATACACTGAGTGGACAGCTTGTGGGAGTGCAGTGTGCTGTAATAACATATGCCTCTTACCAGAGAATAGTAATTATTGAGAATCAAATAAATCTGTAGGAGGTTAAGTATATATGGAAAAGATATCAATTGCAGTTTCCTACAACCAGACAGTACTGTCTGAAGATTTGTGGCTGTATAAAGAAATGAAACGCCCTTGTAAACCCCTAAAAATTCAAAATGCCATTTACCAACAAAGCTAATATTCATCCAGGCTTCAAAAAAAATGTTAATGGCATTTGCTCAGTAACATTAAATTAGTTGTTTAGTGCTCTTCATCTGCATAAGCAGCTATTCACATTTATACCAAAGATCTATGGAACAAAATGGAAAACTGTTTGTTACAAAGTTTTGTAAGTTTCTTAATCAGGATCATTGTGTCCTTGGAAAGGAAAATCCAAACTAGTGGTTGCAGAGTGACCAAAGGATTTTTATTTTATTATTTTTTTTGAAGTTAAAAATATATTATATAAGATACATTGGTCATCCAGTTTTCAGCCATGGTCTGCTTAAGATTTGATTCTTTAACACTTTAAATTATCATGCATGGTAATTTCAGTAGTGCAAGAACTGAAAAATCAGTAAGTGGGTCAGTAAAAACAGTAACTTCTGTCATAGCTGTGGTTTGGATGAAGCTTCTGTATTTTCTGGTAGAATTCTTTAGAATTTCAAAGCTTGAGATGTGTCAAAATGGTAATTTTGTCAGTAAATGTGGAAAAAAAAAAGACAAACCCATCAGTGGGTTGGTGGGAAGGCAACGAGGTGTATCCTGTCCCTGTCTTCTCTGCTCCTGGCAAAAAGATCTGTGGTTCTGTGCTAAAAGAGAGGAGGATTTGGAGGAATGCATCCAAGTTGATGAATTTGGGCAGGTTGTGCTGTGCTGTCAGGGAACGTGGCAGAGACAGTTGGGTGGTTCTGGATCTTTTGTGGTGTCAGGGGAACATGGCAGAGACAGCTGGGTGGTTCTGGATCTTTTGTGGTTTCCGGGAACATGGCAGAGACAGCTGGGTGGTTCTGGATCTTTTGTGGTTTGGATTTTCCAAAGAAATTTTCCTTGGAAAGCCAAAAAAAGAGGTCTCTTCACACACCACACTGGTTCCTTCAGCTACGTATCCGGTTCTCTACCTCATTTTCTATTGGTCTTCTCTACTGATTACTTCACTCTGAAATAGACTTGGNAACATGGCAGAGACAGCTGGGTGGTTCTGGATCTTTTGTGGTTTCCGGGAACATGGCAGAGACAGCTGGGTGGTTCTGGATCTTTTGTGGTTTGGATTTTCCAAAGAAATTTTCCTTGGAAAGCCAAAAAAAGAGGTCTCTTCACACACCACACTGGTTCCTTCAGCTATGTATCTGGTTCTCTACCTCATTTTCTATCTGTCTTCTCTACTGATTACTTCACTCTGAAATAGACTTGGTTTTGAAGCAGTAGTTAAAAATCTGCCAATTTGTGCAGTAATTTGTAATCAGGCTGTGATTTATTTATTTATTTTTAATGGGTTTGGGGTGTTTGAAAGTGAGCAGTATCCCCATAGACTCTGTGGTGTGTGTGCAGCATTCACCTTCAGCTTTGCTACAGAGGGTTGAAGCGAGTAGGACTTCTTTGGGGTCGTTCTACTTACGTTTCTCCCTGTGGCATGACTGGAGTAATTTCAGCAGGAAATGTATTTCTCAGGGCTTATGTTAGTAAGAAAGTGTCTTTTAAAAGAAAATCCATTTATGTAGAGCTTGCATTTGATTTAAAACTAGTGCCATCAGAATATCTCTGCATTTTGTAATGAGAATCTAGTGAAAGCTGTCTAGTTTCTTGGTGAGAAAAGATACTAATTGTGGTTAAACTATTGTGTCCTTTTAAAAGATGTCACTGATTCACGTGGATGTGATACAAATTTAGTTCATTCCTCATCGAATTGGTGGTGATTCTTTTATTAGTTTTCTGTCTTATCAGTCTTCGCTCCTCCTGTGGCTCCAACCACAGTTCAAGGATTTTCTCAGTAAACTAATGAAACCTGATCACTTCAAGCTAGCAAGTGTATTCTCTTAAAATAACATATGTTCTGTTTCTGTCCTTTATTATAAGAGAAGAAACACTGTGTATTTGTTAAAATAAAAGTCAGGGCATTTGGGTTCCAATCCCATTTCGGTTATTACACTGCTGTGTGACCTTGGGCAAGGTGTTTATTGTGCCTGTCCCTCACTGACTTTTCTATATAAATGGAGATGGTAATATATAGGGACCTCCTGGTAGTGCTTAATTCATTGCTATCTGTGGAGGGCTCTGGGAGACCTGCCTGGGCACTACTGCAGACGTTAGATACGGTCATGTGTGTTATGACCGGGCGGAATATATGTTGTTATATGTGGTATGATATTATGTATGTTATATGTTAACCTACCATATATATGTGGTAGGTTATATATATATACATGTATATATATGTTCAAGCCCTGCTTGAAAGGGCACTGTAGAGATATTGGTGCTGGTCTCTTCTCACAGGCAATGAGCAACAGGACAAGAGGGAATGGCTGCAAGCTGCAGCAGGGTAGGTTTAGGCTAGACATTAGGAAAAAATTTTTCACGGAGAGAGTGGTCAGTCAGTGGAATCAGCTGCCCAGGGAGGTGGTGGAGTCACCCTCCCTGACTGTGTTTAAGAGCAGATTAGATGTGGTGTTGAGGGATCTGGTGTAGGGGAGAACTTGTAGAGTAGGGCTGATGGTTGGACTTGATGATCCCAGGGGTCTCTTCCAACCTAAATGATTCTATGATTCTATGATTCTATATATGGTGTGTGTATACATATATATGTATATATATGGTAGGTGGCTGCTCAGTTGTCCTAAATTTTGGACCACCAATTTTTAAGGCCATCTGGAATCCAGAGATTGTGAACCAAAACTGGGAGTCTCACGTGCTGCAGCTCTAAGAAAACCCTCATCTCGTCTGTTAAATATTTCTAGGTCATGCTTTTCATTTTCTAAGGCAATTAAAGAAAACACGACATTTTGCAACTGATTCCTGTTGTGTTTTCTTGGGAATTCACTGGTTTCCTTTGGTGCAATATAGATTAAGGAGTCCTTTTTTTTTTATAGACAGATATAAGACAGTTTCTAGTTTATGCACAGGAAAGTTCTGGTTAAAAATGCTTTATTTGTTGATGGAGACTAGTCACAATGTGCTGGTTTGTGTTTACTTTTATGAAATCTGATCTGTGGTAGAAAAATGGTAACTCCTCTGGGGCTTTAAAGTCTTTATAAGGACAATAATTTTTTGAAACTATTTCCTCCTTTAATGTCTCAAATGTATTGTGACAAGCTACTGCACTGTAAATTTATTCATAGAATCTACAGAAATTATTCAGAGACTATCAAGTTCCAATGCCTCTGCCATGGGCAGAGTTACCTCCCATTACACCAGGTTGCTCAATCCTGGCCTTGAACCTCTAGGGATGTGGCATCTACAGCTTCTCTGGGTAACCTGAACTGGTGTCTCACCACCGTCACGGTAGAGAATTTCTTCCGAATATCTAATCTAAATCTCCCTTCTTTCAGTTTAAAACCATTACTCCTCATCCTACTGCTACGCTCCCTGATATATAGTCCTTCCCCAGCTTTCCTGTAGCTCCTTTAGGTACTGGAAAAGGCTATAAGGTCTCCCCAGAGTCTTCTCCAGGCTGAACAACCCAAACTCCCTCAGCCTGTCTTCACAGGAGAGGTGCTCCAGCCCTCTGAGCATCTTTTGTGGCCCTCCTCTGGACTTGCTTCAACAGGCCCACATCCTTATGTGTGGGGCCCCAGAGCTGGATGCAGGACTCCAGGTGGGGTCTCTCCAGAGCGGGGCAGAGTTACCTCCCTCGACCTGCTGGCCACACTGCTTTTAATGGTCCAGTTGCTGGGTCCTGTTGAGCTTCTCATCAACCAACACCCCCAAGTCTCTCTCCTCATTCATCACAGTAAATCATGGGGGCACAGAGGCTTATAAAAGATCATCATCTGTATTGGTGTTGTCATGTTGCTTCTTCCTTTGAATTGGTGCTACTGTCTGTATGCTTTACTACAGACCCTGATAGAGAGGAAGAGTCTTGACTGTATTGAGGGGTTTATTAAGGATTTTTAAAATGTATATAGTTTCTTTTTTTCACTAATTTTTTCCCTTGACTGCAATACTTGGATGTTTTGTATAATGCAACAATAAAATTTGTTTGCAGATGTAAAACAAGAGGCACTATTTACCTAATGTATCTTATTTGTGCATGCTCTAAAAAGCAGCATAAGCTAAAGGTAATAGCATGATGGTATTTGAAGATGGCTAAATAATTGCTCTAAAATGTCAGTGGCTGTGGCACTCCAAACCCACTGACTTTGTCTTGGATGACGTCTGTTTCCTCCTAGAATTGCATTGATTAATTAATAACGTTCAGGTAGTAAAAGTTCTAACTGGAAGATAAAGTATGAGGTACAAGATATTAATTGCACCAAAGATAACACGCTAATTAAAAGGTTCCTGCAGAGTTGTCTAAGGTTAACAGCGTGCATTGAAATACTTGGGATAAAACCCGAAGTACAACCTAGGATCTGAATGCTGTATTTTTGCAAAGGTAGCATCTTTCCTACTTTCTGACTTTGTTTTTCTGGAGAAGATCTCTTGGTGCAATGTTTCTTTTGCAGTGCAAGTAGTTTGATAAGAAAACAGGCATTTTGTAAGGCAATGATTTGGAAGAGTATAAATAGTTCTGCATTCAGTATTAGTTCCAAATGCAGTTGCAAAGAATGTGTCAAAACAAATGTCTTCAAAGTCACAGTTTAGAAGAGGAAACAGAACGCAAACCTCTCATCTTTTTAAACCAGGAAGTTGTTCTCACGTGCTAGGTGCTTCGCTTTTCGAGAGGGGAAGGATGCACAATGTAAGCAACGTCATTGATAAAAGCCCTAAATACTAGTGCCTACAGTTTATGTGGTGATCTGGAGTCTGTCTCCTGGGCCAGCTTCCATCCCTTCTCTTAGCAAAAATGGAAAAGAGAAAAATGCAACTTCCCTGGCTCTCGGATGATGTATTCTATTGCAGCGCAATTTTCCAGCATGGAGGTTTCTACTTCCTCAGTCCTCAACAACCTTTCAGGAGTTTCATTGCCCCCTTATCTAGCTTACAGGAGTAAAGCAAAAGCTTCTAGCTCTGGAGAGCATTGGCTTTCATCTCCAGGGAGGCTGTACGTCAGTGCTGGCTTCAGGCTTGGTGAGATCCATTTGCCACTCGGGCCATGAGCAATATAAAATAAATAGTGTATATAATGCAAATGTCACAACTTACGATACAAAAATTACCTCACATTGAACGTTCATGGTGTTTCATGCGTTCTCCATGCAGGGCTATGCAGTGGACCTAACCTGGAGTACTTGTGTGCAGGTCTGGAGCCCTCCATACAGGAAGGATGTGGACCTGATGGAGAAGGGTCCAAAGGAGGGCACAAAAATGCTCAGGGGGTTGGAGCACCTTTGCTGCAAGGACAGGCTGAGGGAGCTGGGGTTGTTCAGCCTGGAGAAGAGGAGGCTCCGGGGAGATCTAAGAGCAGCCTTCCAGTCCATGAAGGGGCTACAGGAAGGCTGGAGAGGGTCTGGTTACAAAGGCCTACAGTGACAGAACAAGGGACAATGGTTTCAAGCTGGAAAACAGCAGGTTAAGATTGGATATTAGGAGTAGGTTCTTTACTGTGAGGGTGGTGGAGCACTGGAACAGGTTGCCCAGGGAGGTGGTTGAGGCCCATTCCCTAGAGATAGTCAACCTGGGCACCCTGGGCAACCTGGTCTGGTTGGGGGTGTCCCTGCTGACTGTGGGGAGGTCAGACTGGATGACCCTAGAGGTCCCTTCCGGCCTGGACCATTCTATGATTCTATAAATGATAGTGAAGCAGGTTCTGAGCTCTTACCTGCATGAAGGAATGGCTCTGGACATGGACCTCCCACCAGTGTAAACATTCATTATTTGTTGGCTCGGAGGGAACAACCTTCTTAAACTCTAAAACCGTTCCTAAAATTCACTAAGTTGAAGTGCAGAGGCAGTATTCACTTGTATTTTAAATCATCAAGGTGAGTAATGGAAGGAAGTCTCCGTGCAAGAGAATTAAGCAAATGCTTCAAGAACATAAATCTTGGCTTTCTCCAGCGGTACCGTAGGCGGCATCAGCAGCAGTTGCTGCTCTGTACAGCGATATGTGCATGCGTAGGGGGAGGTATTGAGTTGCACATGAATGCTACATATACAGCTGAAAGAGCTTCATACCACTAATATTCTGCACTGCACAGTCATCCTCATACTGAGGGGAAAGAAGAAGAAGAAGAAGAAGTCTTAAATTGAGTCAGCCAGATGATTTACCAGAATGAAAACCCACCAGTCACTCGTTATGAGTGGTTGTTTCATTCTGCAGTGCCAAGAGCTAATTCACCAAATAATATTTCTGTCACTTAAAAACCTAAGAAGTTTATAGTCTAGTGTATAGGGCTGAGGTCTAGACAAGAAAGTGTCTGAATCCAAAAGTACCCGCTTTAGAAATCTCTGCTTCGTTGTTCTTTTCCTTAAAGCCCATAGGAACCTGAGATTTTTCTCAGCAGTATTCATACCTGGAGATAGCTCCTGTGTTTCTGCACATGGCCAGCAAATGCCACCGTTTGGCAGAAAGCCTGGTAAAGAGAAGGCCGTGGCTTGATTAGACCTAGAATCAAGAGAAACTCTGCAATTGTGAATCCTGCTGTCATTCAGGGCTGCAGCCTCTGTCGTGGAGCCCTGATGCCCGCGAGTCACCCGTGGGCAGGAATCAAAGGACAGGGCTTTGCAGATCTGTCCCTAAGCCAATGGGAGGGACTTTGTGTTTTAAATGCGGCACTGCCACACATAAGGAGCAGAGAAAGGCCAGGCCAGGCTGTGTCCAAGGAAAGGCTGCTACATCTTCACTCAGTCTGTAAGCATGTGGCTCTCTGGTGGGTTTTTTGGTTGTCTAACAGATGTTAAGTAACAGAAGTAAAAGCAAATATAAAGAATTAGTTTCTATCAGCAATTTTCTGTAAATAGAGGCTGTATGAATATTACCTGTGGTTTGGCCTCCTTAATTTGATACCCAACTGGATATTAACATACGACCTGGTGATTGAATTTTGGAGCCAGATCTATCCTTTATCTCATAGGTTTTAGTGCTTTTGGCTTACTTTCTTTACCTTCAGAACAATAGTCCTTTAAGTTTTCCTACATACTATTAGAATCATAGAAACACAAGGTTGGAAAGGACCTACAAGATCATCTAGTCCAACCGCCCTCCTGTCACCAGTACTGCCCACTGAGCTACTAAATCACATCTCGTAGCACCTCGTCCAGATGATTCTTGAACACCGCCAGGGATGGTGACTCTACCACCTCTCTGGACAGGCCAACCCAGTGCCTGACCATACCTGGGGAGATAAAGGATTGCTAAATCTCCCCTGGAGCAACTTGTGGCCATTCCCTCGAGCCCTAAATTTAGTCCTAAGTACATTTTAGCGTTTCCTAAAATCTGTACCCTGTGATGTTAGAAGTAGAGGAAATAACCTCAGGTTGCACCAGGGGAGGTTCAGATTGGATATCATGAACAATTTTTACACAGAAAGGGTTTTTAAGCCTTGGAATGGGCTGCCTTGGGAAGGGGTTGAGGCACCATCCCTGGAGGGATTCAAAAGGTGGGCAAATGTAGTGCTTACAGACACAGTTTAGTGATGGCTTTTATTAGAGTGAGGTTGATGGTTGGACTAGATGATCTTAAACGTCCCTTCCAACCTAGATGATTCTGTAAGTTTCATTTTTCCACTGGACACTCAGGGGCAAGAGTTACAGAGAAGTTAAGCACCTCAATCAGGGTCGTGTGGATTCAGATGGCAGAATTAGGAACTGTACATTTCTTTTCTTTGCTGTGATTCTGTTCCTACTGAGTGTTTCCTGGTAAGATGCAGTAACCCATAGGGAACTCCAACTCCCTTGAGCCTGTTAGGTGTGTATCGGTGGCTTCCGGGGAAGAAATGAAAAAGCTGCATTGGACTGTAATTAGTAAAAGTCCCTGTGCTGGTTACAGTCCCCTGGGCTGAGGAGATGGCACTGCAGCATTAAACCCATTTCCCCTGCCCCTTGGCACGGGTTGGATTTCTCTAGGTTACCCCGTGTGTGTGTCTGAGGCCTCTCTAGCTCTTCAGGGAATCATGTTCAAGAAATAAATAAAAGAATCTGTCTGCTAAGAGTAGTGATTCCAAATCAGCCCTAACAGATGTGAGGATAACTTCTTGTGCCAGAAAAATACAAAATTCACAGGAGTGTGTTCCTGTTGGTTATTGCTCAGGGACAGGGACGTTTTCAGATTTAATTCTAACTGAAATGACACATACCATTGTTCAAAAAAAAAAAGCTTAAAACGAGCATACACAGACATACAGATTTAAGTTAGAAAAGTTACATAGAGCTTTTCATAGGGTATTCAAATTTTTAGTAAAGTACTTTTAGTTGTACCAGATATTGTTTAGGTGCTCTTGATTTTCTTTGTCTCTTCTTTTAAGAAAAGACCTTATTATGCAGTAAGGGGCAAATGGATTTCCTCCCAAATAAGAGGTAACTGAACTACCAGCTATTTGCTTAAGCAGTAAAACACAAAGACATTACCCTTTGCAAGTCAAATCTTGCGTATGGGGTATGGTTTGTTAGATATGTAGACTTCAAAATACACCGAGCCCCATAGAAAAAGTAGTATTTATGATTGTTTTCCTGAAAAATACTGAAGTATGTGTTCTGCATCTCATTGCCTGGAATTCTTTTCTTGGTGCTTAAAATAATGCTTTTTTTTCTCAAGGCAGCTTATTTGCAGCATCTGGATTTTTGAATATAGAGAATCCATCTTTCATAGTCAGTAACATCTGAGGCCTTTTCAGCCTCTAGATGTCTGGGTGACCCAAACTTGGTGTGGTTGGTGCTTCAGTTCAGCGAAAGCCAGAATTCTCCATTACTCATGATTTATTGGTTTTTTAAAACATGGTGTGGTTCTATGTAAGAAGATGCTTTTCTGTAGACAGTAGTTACCATCTTCACTCCAGAAATGAGCTTGATGTTCTTCAGAGCAGAATCCTGAAAGTGCTTCTTTGAGTGGAATGGGCTGAATTATTTTGGAGTTATTATTGTTATCATCCCAGAGATCATGATTTCACTGTAACAGAGGTTCACATCAGAATATCTGGAGGATGGTGCTTCGAGGAGTTACTGTCTAGGCAAATCATAAACAGATGTTTTCAGCTCAAAGCTGGTGAGTGTGCTGTGTGGGTTCCACGTTAGCAGAATGTTCAAGGGGACAAAGGACTTTTTCTAGCACCTTTTGATCAGCTCCCTCTAAAGAGAAGTGCTGTTACGAGTATTACTGAAAACAATGTGCCAGCGGCACAGTCCTGGAAATGACCATCGGCAACTCCTTGCTCAGCACGTTCTGTCAGATGTATTATAGCCAGCCTAATTGGTGTTAGGTAGGGAAAAAAAATACCTATCTGAGCACAGTTTAAACAAGCTGTAACAAGAACTGAGGCAGATTAAGCTGCCTCACTAAACGAGGAAGAGATGCTCAATGAGATTATGTCCTGAGGACAACATGTGTCAGATGCAAATATATTCCTGTCTCTGAAGGAAAGCAGTGTGGGTTGGGTTGTTTGTTTGGTTTTTTTTTTTTTTAAATTTTGTTTAAGCAGAATAAACAGCTGGTGTAACTGGCTGGTCTGATGATTCTGGGCTGATTACTGGGGAGGAAAAAAAAAAATCTATCATAGTATAAAGTGTGTACATGGACATACACAGTCATTGCTGCTCTTGGGGAGCTCAGCAACGCCCGCCGGCAAGTACTTAACTAATGGACAAACAATTGTCCAAGTCTGGGCTTCTCAGAGTGGTGCAGACCATCTGAAATCAGTTTTTCCTGTAGCCCAAGTTGTTTCAAGCATTCTGAACTGAACTTAAAAAGAATGCTGGAAACACACTAGGTAAAGCTCTCATGAAAGTCAATCGCTTTTGAGGCACGATGCAAGAAGTGGTTAAATTTTGAACCTGTGCATTGAAGTCTTTCCTTGCCAGCTCTTTTTATTGATGTGTGTTTCATAAGCAAATGGGTTCAGTTACAATGCAGTATCGCTGTATTTGTTAAAAGAATCAGTGTGTAAAAGTCAGGTTTTGAAGGAGGGAAGGCTGTAGCTCCGCATACATAATGACTGGAAGGTCCAAGCCTGTAGTGTATGTGCAGTCCTCTCCGACAGCAAGCCTTATCATTCACTAGGTGATCAGTTGGCTGTCTACCTTAAATGTCCTGCTTACTCTTTTTAATGTTATAGTTGCTATTAAATGCACTCCTAATCACTAGTTCTGATGCCCCGCGAGTATAGCAGGCAGTTCTGTAGTCCACCTAAAATATAAATGAGTTTTCTGTGGTTTTTATCCTTGATGCCAGCTTGTGTATCATAATGAAAAAGAGAAAAACCACAACAGCTTAAGTTCTCTACTAGTTTGTCCTCGACGGTGCCTAAAAGGTTTTACAGTAGGGACAAGAAAACTTACTGAGTTTTTATGAAAACTCATTCCATTCTTTGTGTTTGTTTTTCCCACCGGAATAGCTGTATCGGGAGAGGAGTTGGAGGGTCTTAATTTTTCATGTCTTCTCCAACAGTAAGAATGTCTCTCTTTGAATCTTGTGGAATTATTTTAATAACTTCATACCGTGTTTAAAATTTCAGAGCGTTTTTTTGGCCATTATTATCACCTCTGCTAATGAAAACGTCCATTAAAGCGCCACCAATGTTTTAAATACATATTCATGCTGTGCGTGAAATCCTGCGCCTCGCTTTCCAAACCAAGCCATTAGCGTTGAGAGATACTGTTATTTTGCAAATCTTCGCTTGGGCAATTTGTACATGTCAAATTGAACGGCTGCGCAACGCCTCTGCCGAGTAATGAAACCAGCTGAGTGTAGTGCTGTCTGTACACACAGCTCGCTCTATCTCTTTTGACGGTTGATAACAATCCTGCCTCTAGATACGTGGGTTGTTGGGTTTTTTTTTTCTTCCCTCTATAATGCAGAACACAGGTCACTGTTGGTAAACCTGCTCTAATCATGGCTTCTCAGAACACAAATCCATTAACCTGCAGCGATAACCCCGCTGCAGAGACGCGACACAAACAATGCCGCGCTATAAATGATGGAGTTCATGCCTGAACTGCATCTGAAAGGGCAGTCTGAATAAAGTTAAGGAAGTAACGTGGAAGAAAATGTAATGAAATTTAAGATGAATTGCCTGCTGTCAAGGTACAACTGCGGACTGAAGTTTCTACTCGGAGAAAAGCTAATTCCAACTAGAATATTGCACGGATGTACGCGGAGCCTTACTCAGAGCAACGTAGAACGCTTCCCCTTCTTTTTTCCTGAAGGTGTTTAGCAAATAACTTTTACAGGTTGCTTCGGTGTCACTCGGTCTTGAAGAACTGAAGAGCTACTTCATCATCAAGAGCCGTGGAATAATTCTGGTGTGACAGATGATGGTGATGGTAAAGCTGACATTATCATAACACGTCGTCATCACTTTTGATGAAACCTTCCACAGCAAACTTCAGCCAGCTGAGGTGAAAATCTGCTTCACTGCTTGTTCGACTCTACTTCTTGGAATATCTGTTGTTCACTTTGGGGTTTTTTTTCCCCCTCTCTCAACTCTGCTATATAGTGATTCTCCCTATGTATAGGTGTGCCTTGGGAGCAGATAAAATTGCTGCTTTTTTTGCCTTAATCGAGTCTTCTGAGACCTAAGGGTAGATTCTCTGACGTGCCTTCTTAGACTTTCGTGTAATGTTACCTCTCCTGCTATAGATGGGATCAACTTTGTCTCACTTTTGCTTGGTTTTTTGGTTTTTTTTTCAACAAGTTCCTTGAAAGCTGCCTCAGGCCTTTCTTTTTTGTTGCTTAGTGTTTGGATTTTTCTACTTCCCAGCCGTGGCAGAACAGTTGTTTTAATCTTGTTGGAGTCAGGCTTCGTTCAGGAGCTGAATTCAGTGAAATACTAAAAAGTCATTGTCATCTTGTAACCAGAGACTCTGTTTAGAGCAGTTGGTTTTATTATTAACTTGACATTAATCTTTTGAAAGAAGTCACCGGAGCCAAAGAGAACCAGTAGTGAATCATAGAATGGTCTGGATTGGAAGGGATCTCTAAGATCATCTAGTCCAACCATCAACCTCACTCTGATAAAAGCCATCACTAACCCATGTCTCTAAGCACTGTGTGAACCCGGCTTTTAAATCCCTCCAGGGATGGTGCCTCAACCCCTGCCCTAGGCAGCCCATTCCAAGGCTTAAGAACCCTTTCTGGGTAAACAATTTCCTGATCTCCAATCTGAACCTCTCCTGGGGCAACTTGAGGCCATTTCATCTTGTTGCATCACCTGTGACTTGGGAGAAGAAACTGACCCCCCTGGCTACACCCTCCTTTCAGGCAGTTGTAGAGAGCAAGATGATCTCTCCTCAGCCTCTTCTTCTCCAGGCTGAACACTCCTCAGCTGCTCATAAAACTTATTCTCTAGGCCCCTCACTGGCTCTGTTGCCCTTCTCTGGAGCCACTCCACCACCTCGTGGGGACATAATGGACCTGTGGCTGATTGTGAGAATGACTGAATCAACAAGCTGATCTTTCCAAGTTGCTTTATGTTGAGAATCCAGCTGTGGACTGAACCACATACGAAAACCACTTGTGATGGTTTTTAATCTCTCTGTCATCACAAAGACATTCATCCATTCTTGAGAAGAAGCCGTTGATGGAAAGAAAATGACCAAGGCTGATGTCCTCAGTGAAGGAAATGTGACAGACTTGGAACTTGCAATCAATGCAGGGGGCCCAAAATAATCTGTGTCTTGGACCAGCGAGGAAGAGAGAATGCATGTTGTCCCTTCCAAAGAGCGGGTCAGTGTGGATCGTTGAAGGTGTTTGCAGTCACAGATGCTCATGCAGATAGAGATATTAATGCAGGTAATGCTAATACAGCGTAATATTGGATTGGCTCAGGTGGAACCGAATGCCACCGGTGGCTTGTGTGGGACTTGTCCATTGTCTTGTAAAAGCCTGAGGACAATGTCATTGTTGTGTGGTTGCTCTAAGGCTCATGTAAGAGCATGTCATTACGATTAAAAAGAAGCTCAGATCAGCATTCCAGCTCATAGACAAGCATCCCTTGTGTTGTGCAGGGAAGTGTACCATCTTAGCAGCCATCAGTTACTACCCGTAATGTGTTCTGTAGTCAAGAAATTAATGTACCCACCATAAATACGCCCATGGTAGGTCTTGATTTCAAATGTTCCACGTCTGTTAGTGGTTTTTCTCATCTACACTTTTGGAAATGTTTTCAGTGTTTCAGCGTAGTTTCTCCTACTTGTAGAACCCTGTAAAATAATGACAGAAAATAAGGTGTTCTGTACTTTCCCTTGAAGTCAGAAACAGTTTTAACAAAGAAAACTAATAATTTTAGTGCTGTAAATCCAACTCAGTGTGACTGGAGTATCTGTTTGTGAAAGGACTCTGCTTTGTATGACTGAAGTCTCTGGTAATTTTTCCTGGTGATCACAGTGAAAACCCATCATACCTTAGTAACACAGGTTCCATACCTTAGTAACACAGGTTCGCATTGGCTGTTTGATTCTGCAGCCCTGGTTTGCACTGGGCAATGTTTCCCTGGATGAGTTAAGTCCCTGGTGTGCTTAGCAGCTGTGCGAAACCACTCAAGTAAGACCTGATCAACATGAAAAAGGATTGAAGAACTTACTGCCTAAAAAACATCTATGTGGGTGTATTTTAATTGCCACATTACCATGACAGTCTACAATATTTATAATTCTAAAGACTTTGTTGAAAAAAAAGAAAGATAAGCGGCTTGCGTGCGACAGAAGAGCAGAGCCAATCCATCAGATGTTTGTCAGATAAACATCACGGATCTGCCCTAACGCAGGTATTGCTATGTCTGAGGGAGTGTTAGTGTCAAAAGCTGAAGGCCCTTTGGTGCCTTTACCCTTTCTGATTTCCCTAAGTGATCGTAAAGTTATAAACAGTCTTTCCAGGAGGTCTCTAAGAATCCTGTTAGGAGCTTTTTATTATACTGGCAAATTCATATTGAATTGGTATTCATTTTCACTATTACAGGATAATCAAATCAGTGCTGTTATTATTATACTCTTGAAAAAGAAAATAATGGGGATGTAATGTAAAACCGCTGATGTGATGAAGCGCTCTTGTTACGTTAGGTTCAGGACGCTGTGGCTGCTCGCTCCAGCTTCCTTCGAGCAGTGATTGAGGGAGGAGATGGAGGGCGCTTCCTTCGTGGCAGGAGGTTGTCTACCTTCTCATTTGAATGCGTGATTGTCTTTTTGATGGCCAAAAGGGCCATTCCTTTGCCCGCTTGTGCTTTCTGGGTTGCTGTTTTGGGACTGTAAGAACACTACTGTTCCTACTGTCACCCATCCGTGGTGCCATCTCCTTTTTTCAATCCTGGCTCCCGTCTGATGATGCTCTCTCCAGAAGAAATGACTCATAAGTTCTTTTATGTTCATCTGAGCTTTTTTTTGTTGTTTTCTTTTTCCAAGAGGGAGTAGAGCTTTTAGAGTACATTGTTAGAAAGTACAACAAGCCCCCTGAAGGTTCAAATTTGACAGGGATGTTAGGAGGCAGGTCAAGTGACTGCCTAATGAAGATGAATGGAGAAAATTGCTGGTACAAGACTCACGTGGTGGGCGCTTAGCCCAGGTTGCAGAGAGTGTGATGGAATCTCACGGCTTCATTTATCAGTGTCATATTTGGGCTAAAAGTGAGCAGTATTGTTCTCATTTCTTCCAGATGGATAGGTCAACTTTAATATTTATTGCTCTTGTAGAACATTTGTTTGATGTATTTCCATTAGCTAGGCAATAATAGAAAAGCAGTGGAGAGAAACATAAAACAGCTCCCTTCCTCTTCAGCTGAAATATGGCACACACTAATGTGTAAATATTTCTAAGACTGCCACTGATTTTTTTAATTTTTTTTTTTTAAATTTGATGACATGATCATATATATTAAGGAGTTTTATAAAAACAATGGAAAAACCACATCAAGAAAATGCAAAATATTTGACTTTTGGTGTGTGATTGTTAATCTATTAACTTTGCCTGAGCTTATAGTGCCTTTCAGGAGTGGCTTTTGCCACAAATATGTCAACTTTATATATAGAGAAGACACAATAAAACCGTATTTGAATGACTGCTATAAAACTTGGAAATATTTTAGCAAAATCAGCTTATGATTTTGGATTTTTTAAATGAAATATAAAGACGTTTGTTCCTGTCATCTTTTTTTTCTTCAGTTCTGGCATGGCGAGTTACTTTTTCTACGATGGGAACAGACCACTTCATCTGGGTTGATGTAAAAATTTAAAGAAATAAGGGATCTAACCATTACAAAATGGTGGCTTGTAGCTAATAGTGGTAACCCCTGGTTACTGCTTATTAACTGCTTTTTCCCCCATTTATAGGAATCGGGTTCAAGGTGTTTGCCGTGTATTATTTTATACTGTGGAAGGAAACTTAGCTGTTTGTGAAGCAGGTGTTGTGTTAAGTGCAGTGCAAACATCCTAGCCATATGTTTCTATAATTTAAATTAATTTGGTACAGTCATACTGTTAATCTTTAGTGACTTGTTGATTGGCATTTTGCAGACATATTTCTGGAAGGCACCCAATACCATTTTCTGTAGCCTTTCTGGCAGTAGCAGAGAGTAACATTTCCACAAATTGGAATCTTGTACAGCTCTGGGAAGGGAGCCAAGATTTAAATTAGACAATAACCTCTGCTCTGTATATAGCTTCTATTCTTCAGCTGTAGGGAAAGTGATTTGTTTAATGCAGTCAGCTCTGTAGCATATAATAGACTGATATATGAGTCACTCCTTGGCAATGTGTGTTTCTTAAATTTATATAGATGGAACAACTAGTTGGTAATGTACTTAGTTACAGTTGTGCAAACAATAACTATTAGCAGAGCTGTGCAGACCTAGAAAAAAATCACATTTGGTTGGTGTTTGCTAAGGATTCTGCAGATCTCTTGGATTGTAAAGCAGTCCTTCTCTTGGGGGGCAGAGGAAACAATTTCATAAACACTATTAGGAAATCGATAATAAAGCTTTTATATCATAGTTTAATGTTCCTTACGTTTTGGTCGGGAACGTGTGTACAGAGCGTTCCTTAAAAATGAAACTTTGCATCGGTCTCCGTTGTAGCTACATAGTAGGTTGCAGCTCTTTTTGTTTTGCCCTTGTATGTTGTTTTTTTTTCCCCACTCTTGTTAATATCTGTTGCTGTCAATTGATATCAGTGAATGCAAAGAATTCTTTTCTTTCCAAACAGCAAGGATCTTTTCTTAAGACGAGAGCTCTTTACACCATTCGGTTCATGTTTATTTAAAAGCTTAAAATCATTAGACCAAATCTCACTTTTTGTCCAACAGAAAATTGATTTTGCTAACAAAAATGGTGTGGGCCTGAAAGAGAATATTCAGAAATATGCAAATAAGCAGAGATAGAAATCTGTTTGAGCAGCTGAACAAAGCAATCAAATTTTTCCCATTGAAAGTTTATTTAGCTTCACTGTGAACGTTTTTGAACAAAACTATAAACTGCTGTTAGTGAAATTCTTCTTTTAATAGGGAAAAGGGGAATTCTTTTTAAGCAGAACTATTTTTAATACTCTACATTTTTCTGCCAGGTCTTGTATTTACCAAAATAAAGCACGTTGTAAATATTGAACAATACACAGATATATTTCTTAACAGTTTATAGTATGCTGCGTATTCTGGGTGGGTTCCAAGCAGTAGTTAGTATAAATGATATGCCAATCAAAATTATTTTTGCAGCTATAACCTGTTATAATGCAGTCTCTTATCTGAATTGTCAACTTGATACAAGCCAGATCTCTTTTCTTAAGCTTTAACTCTTACATGTATAATTTCCCTTGCCCTGAACTAATCCCGCTTCTGTCCCGTAAGCTTCTCGGCAGCGCCTGATAGCAAATCATCATTTATCTGCGGGTTATATAAATCTTAATCATCGCTGCTTCCATGAAGTCGTGTGTTTTATTCCTCAGTCTAAACTGAATTGTGTGCAGAATATCTGACGTACTTCGGTGAGGGAGTAAGATGTGTAAATGTCCAACATGCCCCTTCCAGGCCAGTTTCCTAATAATTCAACTTCTGTGCAAAAGCTGACTTTTTGGAAAAAGTCCCCTGTAGCCAGCAAGATAACTGACCTTTCTATTGATAAATAAATGTGTGGGTTCATAATGTGGCCAGTTTGTCATTAGCTCTAAGAAGTTCCTTCCTCAGCTCTTCATCCCCACCCCAGGTGAGAAAGAAACTTCAGNCTGCTGCTGATAGCTGGAATTGAATCCCCCCTGTGACCCTTTTATGGAAGCTGCAGATGCTGTAAACCTCCTTCATTGTTGTTGATGCTCATTCTAAATGATGAGAGTGTTGAGATTGACCTGGGAACTTCTGGTGTGAGGGGAGTGTGTGAAATTGTCAGTTTTAGATTTTGATAATAATAAAAAATCCACTGTCGAGGATGAAGCACTGTGGTGTTCACAAGCTGAACACGATTGTTTATCTCTGAAGCAGACAGAGGTTACTGAGCCAGCAACATGGGCTGTGCTTCAGGGGGGATGAAGAGACTGGAAAGGGGCCTGACTTTATCCAAATTTATGCTTATGGAGCAAAACATAGGAGAAGCGAACACAGTAGCAGAAAGAGAATTTGCATCTCACAATAATGAAGGATTCATAAAGGAAATGTAAGACTTGCCGTATTTAGGGAGATTGGGTATTCTTTCTATGTGGTACTCTTTTTATGAAGCATTTAGTGCGTACTTCTCTGTAAGGAATCTAATCAATACATGCACCCTCACTCACTCCTTTCACATGGCAGAATCTTCTCTCTTATCTCAGAAGATGATATATTTACGTGTTGGCTTGAAAATTGATAGCCCTTTTAATTTTATTTTATATAGCTAGCTTAGCCACAGATGATATTCCAGTTAGTGGAATATAGCACACCACCACCATCTGAATTGGATGGTACAGCCTGATTTATGATGGCAAATAACCCTTCACTGTTTTTCTCCTTGGTGAGTACCATTGCGGATTTCTGGTTTTCCTAGATGACCCTTAAATTGTTTCCATTTTGATTTTATGAGAGATACAGGAGTTTTGCATTTTGATAAATATATATATGTAAAAGTGGAGGTGTTTCTTACAACAAGTGGGTTTTGTATATGGCTGGATGAAGGTGAGATTATGGCCCTGGAATAGATTTCTGTGTTATGTGTAATCTAGAGTTGTTGGTTTCAGTGGTGATGAGGAAGGTCCCACACAGAGAAGCGTGAAGGATCATCATGGGCATGTTCTCCAGAGTTACCTGGGGACATATTTGAGCACGGACATGGACAACTGTTCTATGCTGTTGGGAAGGCAAAAGTGTAAGATTGTATGGGAGACAAAGGAGAAAGACCTTTTTCTCTAAAGCTGTTAGTGATCTGGAGTTAGGAGATGAATTTAAAATTCATATTCAGTGTTACAAGGCATCCATTTTATCAAAAAATGTCACTCACATGAAAGTGTATGTAAGTATATACGCTTCAAATTCCTTCTAGATGCTGTCAAAACCATGTTTTACAAGGTATTGCAAACTTCTAAATATTTTTCTTTGAATTTTGAATAAAATCCTTGGTGTTAATCTTTCCTTCAAGTTTATTTTCATCCCTTTTCTCTTACTGGTTTTCAGTTTATCTTTCCATTACCAATCTGATCAGCTAATGTTTTTTATCCTGCTTTGATAATCATTGTCTTACTGTGACATTCTGTGGGCCTTTCTCCACCCTTTCTCTGTCTCCTGCTACCCAGCCCTTGTAGATCATTTTATAGCCTTTGTATATAATTTTATTCCTCTCAAAATCAAACAATGGATATCATATTTGACAAGTCATTTCTCCCATTAAAATACATATATATTATTATTTTTTATGTTGTTCTTAACATGTTTTGAAAATACTATTGAGCAACCTTGTTTTGATTAGAAAAGGAAATATTTTTCACTGAAGAACTGTTGTAAGAATTCCAGGACAGATCAGGCAGATGATTACAGGCAAAACTATTATCTTGAGGGTAATGGGTTTGTTGGACTTTTTTAGGTCTAAAAATCATTGGAAAATAAAGTGTTATCAGAAATTATTCTAGATGCTTATACACAGAAAGAAAAAGTTGTGATTTAAAATGCTGTTTAGCTTTTACTGTGACCAATTGATTCTTTCCCCACCCTTGCTTGGTATTTTCCTCTACTGGTGGCAAGAGAACCTCTAGGACACCATGTGCTCCTCTGTTCCTTCTGCCTTCCTTGTGCTCATGCTAACAGTGTGCAGGCTCTCCCAATTCAGGTAGAAAAAAATGACCAAGAAAATTTTATGGTCAATCACAACCTGCCCCGTTTCACAGGTGATGAATACCCAGTCTTCATAGAATCATAGCATCATCCACAGCTCCGTTGCCCTCCTGCACTCTCCAGCAACACCCTCCTCCAGCGCCTTGAGATCTCTCTTGTGTTGAGGTGCCCAGAACTGGACACAAGGCTCAAGGTGTGATCTCACCAGAGCTGAGTACAGGGGGACAATCACCTCCCTACTTCTGATGGTCACACTATTCCTAATAGAAGCCAGGATGCCATTGGCCTTCTTGGCCACCTGGGCACACTGCTGGCTCGTAGTCAGCCGCTTGTCACCCAGCACCCTCAGGTCCTTTTCTGCCAGGCAGCTCCAACCACACTTCCCCAAGCCTGTATCGATGCCTGGGGTTGTTGTGGCCCAAGTGCAGGACCTGGCACTTGGCCTTGTTGAAGCCCATGCCATTAACATTGGCCCATGGATCCAATCTATCCAAGTCCCTCTACAGAGCTTCCCTGCCCTCATGCAGATCAACACTCCCACCTAACATACTGTCATCTGCAAACTCACTGATGGTGCTCTCTATATCCATGTCAGGATCATCAATGAAGACATTAAACAGAAATGGCCCCAATACTGAGCCCTGAGGAACACCACTTGTGACCGGCCCCCAGCTGGATTTAACTTTGTGGATTTCCTGTGATTTGTTCTTACGAAGGTCTAAAGCAGTTTTCATATTTTGGACACCCTTGCATGGTTTTGCATCCTTTCACTCTCTCTCTCTAGGACTGGACGTGGGATTAGTAGTTCTCACCTCTTAGCAATTTATCACGGAAACATTATCTGTCTGTGTTGTAAAACTTGGCTAAAGTTATTATGTGATCCAAACTGCAACACAGTAATGAGACAGCTTTACCCTTGGGTATTTGGAAAAAAAACCCCAAACCTGAATATATGCACAGAATGCACTGAGTCCAGGTCTCTTCACAAAGATTTCTGATCTCTGGGAAATTTTCAAATTTTATCTTTCTAAAAGTGGGATGGAATTAAAAGGTTCGAGACATGAAATAAACATGAGAGAACTCCCAGTAGTTTGCAGCTAGTTGTAACAGGCGGCTTGCCTGCCAGAAGCGCACGGCTTGGTACAAAGTGTTATTTGGTTTGATAGGAATGGTTTCTGTTTCAGAAATACTGTCTCAGAGGCACCTGAGGAAATGTTTCTGTAGAGCCGAGATGTCCATTGTGGCATCAGCTGATCAGGAAAACTTGAGAGTGCTGTATGAATATAAGCTCGCGACTTTTCCCATTTGAACGCCAGTTATTAACCTGGTTAATATATATTAATATATAGAGATCTATTATCTTTAATATAACTTTATTAATACCTGTTATTAATAGGTATTCCTAGGAATATCTTGAATTTCTGAACATTCAGGCAAAGGAAGTTCATAAAGAGATTACAGCTGATTCCAACACCTAATTGGAATTCATACCAAAGCTAAATCTGATTATTTCAAATTCAGCTAGGAAGTGCTGAACTTCGTGCACGTCTGTGGCGTGAATGGTGTAAGATGCCACATTGTCTCAGTCCACTAATTTAGGAGAATATTTTCAGCGTGTGAGCTGTGGAACAGCTTGGCTGCAGAAACACCACTGGCATCTGATGTCTCCTATACTTCAATAAAAGAAACTCAAAGAATTTGCATGCATCAACGCTCAGACTTGCTCTTACATCAAGACACAAAGTATAGTACTTGACTATTCCAGATATCTTTTATTACCATTTCTAGGCATATATTAAAAAAAAATCCAAACAACATTGCGCTTTTTCCTGTGGCATCTGAAAATTGTGAGGAGACATTACATTACTGAAATGCCTGGTGTGCTTTTTAATATGCACTTAATTCTAACGTTAATGAGTCGTTAGTATTTTGAGCCATCAGTGCCAAATACCACTTGAAGGCTTGAGAGAGGGCCTGGCTTTCATATGGTGCTGGGCATTTCCAGCCCTGCATTTGGGAGGCTGATTTTCAGGTTACATTAGAAATGAGGTTATGAACAGAGCAACCTGATTTTTTTTCTTAACCAACATTAATTTACTTAATATAAGTTTTCAGTATTTTTACATTAGGGTTTTCATTGTTTTGGTTTTTTTTTATTAATTTTATGACTGGGAGTGAAGGTTTTGATTGCAACTTTATTCATTTGACTCGTCATAACTGGAATTTGCTGTGTACCCTTTGTGTGCCCTCAACTCTCGGCAGAACCTCAGGGGCTGCAATCAATATCAGAAGTAATTTCTCTGCCCACTCACAAGAAGAAATACACTGACCCAATTAAGGGAAGAAAATGCTAGACTGTAGTAATGGATGAAAATGCAATTAAAGTGGGTTAGTCACCTACAAAATAAAGTTTCTGCTGCCCAAAACGTTGCCTTTAGGTTGCAATGAAACAGTGGGAAGCTAAAGATAGATAAATTAACCCTGATTGGTCTCAGTGGCATAAATTAGGGATACAAGCTAGCATGAGGGATTATTCCACTCTTCAATTTAATTCTCCTCTACTGTTATTGTAGAGCATTGCATCCAATTCAGTCTTGCATGTTTAAATAAAGTTAGTTGTTGCTGAAGACTCTCTTGAGGCCTCCTGTTGCTGAGGCCGCCCTGCTGTGGGGTTTGTAACCCAGGCCCAGCTAAAACTAGCGGAGAAATGTTCAAGGTTAAGTTTGATGTAAGATGAAGAAACAGGAGGAAGCAATGTGTTCTGTGCCCATTTCCAACGTGCATCTCTAAACTACATTATATTGCCACACATCATTTTTCCAAATTGGAAAATGCCTTTGGCTGAGTAAAATTTCCTAAGTCTTGTGCCTGTCAGTCAGGCCTTGCACAGGCTGTGAGGCTGTTGTGGGGAGGCTAGCGTGTGAAATCCTGGAGCCTCACCGGGGCTCCCCTGCTCTTCCCACACAGAAGGGCAGCTCTTTCATGGAGTCAGGGCATTGTCAGAGTTGGAAGGGACCTCCAGAGCTCACCCAGCCCAACTCCCCTGCTAAAGCAGGGTTGCCCAGAGCACAGCACTCAGGGCTGCATCCAGGCGGGCCTTGAAAGTCTCCAGAGAAGGGGACTCCACACGCTCCCTGGGCAGCCTCTGCCAGGGCTCTGCCACCCTCACCCAAAGAAGTTTCTCCTCATATTTGAATGGAACTTCCCATGTTCCAGCTTGTGCCTGTTGCTCATCGTCCTGTCACTGGGAACCACTGAAAAGAGTCTGGCTCCATCCTCCTTCAACTCACCCTTCAGATCCTTGTGAGTGTGAAGAAGGTTTCCCCTCAGCCTGCTCTTCTCCAGGCTAAAGAGTTCCAGCTCTCTCAGCCTTTCCTCATCTGGGAGATGCTCCAGTCCTTCCATCATCTTTGTTGCCCTACACTGGACTCTCTCCAGTAGTTCCCTGTCTCTCTTGAACTGAGGAGTCCAGAACTGGACTCAGTATTCCGATTGTGGCCTCACCAGTGCAGAGGTGGCTCTTCTTGGTTTCTATCTGGGGATGTGTGTCGGTTACATCCTACAGTCTGCCTTTGCAATGGATGGTTGGCTTTGTACAGCCTTGCATGTAATGAAGTAGAGTTAATATCGACTTATAAAAAATGCTATTTTTCTATTTTGTTACGATTAGTGTTTCTAAAGTGGAAAGTATTTCATTTTGCAGCAAAAAAATAATCACAGGAACCCATGGTATCAATGTGACTGAGAGTTGAGACATTTAAGATTTCATGCGTGTACTGATTTTAGGCTGAAAGTGTCTTGACTAATCCTCCATTATGATTATTATGAAACCTCTACATCTGCTTCACCCTTTCTCTATCAATTTTATATTTAAAACTTGATATAATTTGCTAGTGTAGTAGAGCCGAATCACAGTCTGGAATGGAATTTACGATTTTCGCTGGAGTGAGTGAAATTTGATATAAGATTCTAAGAAAAGCTACTTACAGCCCAATTGCAGTATAATCACATCACTTTAAATTTGTGTGAGAAAATGTTACAGTAATCTTGAATATAGTGATATAAAACTATTTCTTGGGATTCTAAGAATAAAATGCTGTCATTATGTTAAAAACTGTGTAGATTCAATGCTTAGACAGCTTATATAAAATAAATACGGAGGGGGGAGACGTGATTAACACCTTGGGTGTATGGGCTTAACGCCTCCAAGAGGAAGGTGAAGGAGAAATTTTCATGTGGCAAAACCAGTTCTCTATGCACCTTTTTCCCCCTCAGTAAAAACTATTAAAATAACTGTTAAACCAAACTGCTGGGGGCAAAAGGATACTCAGATGGAGGTGTGGGGTTAGTTGTTTTATACACCCCCTACTGAGGCAGAGTTAAAGAATGCTGACCTTAATGCTGACCTTGGTGTGTTTGTGCGGGAGGGGACATGGTGCTGCTCTCCCTCTGGACCTCACTGGATTTTAGGTCCCATGTGTACCAGAAGACGCCTGTCCCCAGCGGGGCACGAGCCTCCAGTGATGGCACCCAGTTCTGGCATTGGTGCTCCTGTCCCAGCTGGAGGTGCCTGGGAAGGCAGGCTGGAGGGGCAGCCCCAGAATCAGGTTATGGGTTGGATTGGGGTCTTCCTTGCAAAGTGATTTTCCAGTGCTCTGTGTACGTGTTGAGGCCCTTCTGAGAGGCTGCTGATCTTCTTCCACATGGTAGATGTCATGGAGAGTAGGGATGTTTCCACCCTCTCACGGGGAGCTTTATCCTTGATGCAATTCTTTGGAGCTGTCGTGGAAGAAAGCATAATTTAACTGCCATCTGTCCTCTGATGTCACCAGAAATAAGATCTTACGTATAACATGAACTGCTTAATAATAAATTAACTGTATAAACATAACTCATAAAATACATTCATTGAACAGATGCTGTGAAACTGCATATTTGCGAATACCTTTCTCACGTGGAATCTAAATTTCTACAGAGTAGTAGAAAAAAATATATATAAACAAGAGGCCTAGCCATGTAAGTTCTTTTGCATTTTATCAATGTATTTCTTCCTGACAATTTATGTCTATAATTTATTTCAACAAGTATGTGCTCATGAGTGTGATCCCCAAAATAGTTTTGTAGCTCATCATCACAAAGCAAAGAAAGAAAACATACTGTTTCAATATTAATAAATTTTTAAACAAATGCTAAAACTGCAGTGGCCTTTCCTTGGCTTTGTTACTTGAGTATGTTTATCTTAACATTTGGGCTCTCCCTGTATTTTAAGCTTCAGGCAATAACAGGGTGTGATGATAGGGAACGTACCTCAGAACTCTTTGAAGTAACATCTGTAGATCTTGTGGAGTCTTTTTTTCTGTGAAACTTAGTGGGTTGGACTAAATTGGATATTTGGATTAACTTTCCACAGAAGGAAAACTATTCTCAGTATATGTAGGTGAAGGCAGAGATGTACTCAGAAGCCACATTTGAGTCTTCATTTTACTACCTTCGAAGCCAAGGTGGGCAGAATGGAAAAATCCATTCTTGCCTACAAAGAGCCCAAACGGTAAATTGAAACTGTTTGACCGTGTGACAGCAAAACCTTTGGTATGTTTGTCTTGGAAAGAACTTCCAAGATTCAGACTAATTTTGTAACACCTTAATCTCCTGTAAATATTAGGACCGGGGCTGCACTTTGGACCATCTTTTAATATTTGTGTGTTTAAATAAGGAATAAGTAGCATTAAAAAGTCTGGCATATATTGAATTGCCTCGACTGTCAGTCAATGGAATAATATTACTGTGCATATTCATACAAAGTTACTTCTTGCATATAAGGACTTTTATGGACTGTATCCTCCTTAAGAGATCTGAAAATGTCTAACACGAGACCATTAAATATTCCTTTCATTACTGCTCCTAAGACTCGCACAGTATCACACTTGGCAAAATATCATTCAGTTACTGCTTTTGGCCGTGGAATTCATTGAAGGAGTTCATATTAAAGAGTTTGGCTGGAATTAGGGAGATTAAGTCAGTGCTTTTTATTGTTATTGTCAAAGTTTTTATTTGCTGGCTGAAAGCTTTTAAAGTAACTTCAAATATTTTCATCCTAATTGCTTTCCTAAAACTTCTAAATCTGTGCTATCTGCAAACAGTGCATCCGATGGAGATTTGAGAGTATATGAATAAAATATGTCTATTTTTCTTTAAGATCTTGCTCAAGTATTGTATCCCACGGAGGGTTTTTTATTCTAAGCAAAGAGAGAGGATGTGTGTGTGTGCACATATATACATGCATACACACATAAATAAACATATATATATATATAACGATTAGTGTGGAAGGTGTTTAAAGCTCAGAAACTGGAATCTAAATGATCCCCTTGAATTAAAGGCTTTTAAGACTTTAAATGTCAAAATCCTGTCAATTGTGTGATTGTGCAGACACTTATGTGCAGATTCAATAATTAATGAACCACTGATGAGGTTATTCATCTCCCTAAAATTCAGCGTTAGGGATGCGACTGCAAAACTGGGTGCTTAAAATACATTTATTGTAACGTTTTGTCCTCCTGTCTGCTGTTGGGTACTTGCTCATCAGCAACGTCTTCTTAAGCAAATGACTCTTCCTGGTGTGAAATTCCCTGTAGGGAAGTCCTTTTGTTTTCACCAGGGCCTGCATCTCCCCCTGGTCATTGCAGGGTCTGGGTACAGAATCCTGATGCAGAAGGAAACAGCGAGCAATGACTGGTGTGTAGCAGGTTCTGGTGGCAGAAATCACTAAGGCTAACACTTTCCACCTAGTTTCTCACACGTACGTGAAGATCTTTCCTAGAGAATTTGCAGGCAGAACAAACCTAGCAGGAAACAAACCTGCTTCCAGAAGGTATTATCTACTGAAAATAAGAATAATACAGTAACCTGCCTCAGAAAGCTGATTTCTATTGTACTGTCCTATAATAATCGTAAATTCACTTACCGCAAATTTGCTGTAAGAATATGAATGGAGAGACTCAACTATAGCACTTGGCCTACGTAATATGTGCCAACTAGTGGTCCAATGCTTCGTGAAACTCTTCAAAAAAACGTATCTTTTGCTGGCAAAAGTGTTGTCTCTGTCCCTGTATGCACACCCTTGTGCACACACACACACGCACACACACACAGAGCTTTGATTTCCCCCTGTCTGGGGCCCACGATCTGGTTCCTGCTTATTTGGTCGAAGGCTGACCCAAATGGGCAGCTTTTTGTCGGCACCTGGTCCAATTCTGCATGGCCTTTTACGCTCAGTGCCTCAGTCCTCTACCCCCAGTGCCTGCACGTTGGCTATGGTAAAGAATAACTTAGTGTGTCTGGTGGAGTGTGCTGTTCCTTCCAAGGTGTAGAAATTTCTGTGGGGAGCCCTGTAGCAGCAAAATCGATCAAGGATACAGTTTTGCATTCATTCGGAGACAAAGGTACTTTGGTCTTTACAAGGATTTGAAATTAATGTTTTAAAAGATGCCTCATTCACTTATTACTAGATAAATCCCTAACAACTTCTGTGGCGTCGCGTCCGTGAACCAGCTACTAAAATCTGCCTCGCTCTTTCTAGTAGCAAAAATGAAGTAGAATACTTGCATATTCTGAAATAATACCAATACCACCTACTGCTTGTGAAGTATTGAAACTGTCATGAAGGACTTGCTCTTCCAGAAAAGAACACTCTGCTCCTGCTAGGAACACATCATACTTAGAAGTAAAGCCTCTACCGAGATTAGCTGGATATCCATCTAGAACAGAACTGGAGGGAGAATCCTCGTCTGTTGTTTTTGCATTCATTGAGAAAATAAATTGTTTCCTGATGAGAAAAACCAATATTTAATTTAATACATCTCATGAGGACCCTGCTGCTCATAGATTGTGATAGTTGATACTATTTAAAAAAAAAATAGAAAAAAGCCCCCTCTCCCAACCCTCCTCCCACTCCATCTACTTCTGTTGCCAGAATAATTTTAGTGTATATTGTTTTGTTTGGAGTAATCAGGCTGAAGTAGCATTAGTCCAGCTTCTCATCTTTTAATTACAGGCAGTTTATTGTCTGTGCTGTCCCACTTTCTGCATGGTTCCCCACCAGCCAGCTAGACTTAGCAATCTCCATTAATTTAATTTGGCATTTCATTCAATCAGACAGGCTGTGAACACGATGAATTTTTTTTTATTTTTTTTTTTTTTTTAAATAACACAATGCTCATTCTTAATTGATGTCCTTATCAGACATTGTATTTGCCAGAGCTGTAATTATTGGTCAGGCAGCAAAATCAAATCTGCCCAAATGCAGTGAAGATGTTCTCCGGTGAAATTATTAAGATACAGTACTTAGCCCTGCAAAGTAATTTAGTTTTGGTCTGTAATTACATCTTTTGGGATCGTTATCTTTCTTTTACTCATAAGGATAGTGTAACCTCAGAGGAATTAATTTGCCAAATATGAAGATAGAACTGAGATCCTTGCCATAATGTATATTTGCGCAAGAAGAGGATATTATATATAAAAAATATGAGCGTGCTTGCACTGTAAAAAAAAAGATTTTATTAATGGCCATATTTTTAAAAATATGACTTCTAATTTTATTGGAGAAGTACTGGAAGTGTGATCAGTTGAGGCTGCCATTTTTCCATAAGCAATAAACTGGCATCAGAAAGGACAGAAATTGGATGTCATAAAATACATATGCCAGTGGATATGTAGTGCTGGGACAGACCGAGTTTAGAGCTAGTTCTAGAGGCAGGAGGTCAGCATCAAGCCTTGAGAACTTTGTCTGGAGATACTGTCCCAGGACACTTTAAATGTGCCTTTTGATTAAACATTAACTAATAATTCTGAAAGAGCTGGTAGTGCTGTGATAACTAAGTCTGAATTCTGTTTTGCAGTCAGGCTTGGGGTAGGGTTTTCTGTAATAACACAACATTTTTTTCAAGACTGGGGAGAAGATTCTGTAATAACTCTGTTTTTATTTTTATTCTCAGCTGTAACATATGTAGTCTTTGAGTACAGAATTGCAGGCATTCCTTTTAAGCAAATTGTAAGTCTCTGGATTAGTCATGAGAAGATGATAAAATGTGTTTCATTACTGTTCTGGAAATATTTTGGTTGAATTTTTCATCTGGGACATTTATTCATGTTCCATGCTTTTAATAGTATTCTGTGCTGGAACAATAAGCCTTCCAGTGGTTTCTTCATGCATGTGGTTTCACTATTAAATTAAGCAGCAATATTGTAAAAATAATGATTTAAAAAAATCTAAGGTATTTGCCTGATGAATCTAATGTTACTCTTGAACATTAAAATACTAGTATTTTAAAAATTGATTTTTTGTCCTATCGAGATGCTCAGGTCAAAGTCCAGGCTCCTCTCTGTCTGGTTTTAAGTTACTTACGTAACTTACACACTTTATAGGAAATAAATAGTGAGTGCAGGTTCTAATGTTTTTTGGGTTAGCGTTGCACCATAATTGAGTCAATTTAAAGACAGAAACATAATCATAATAAGTACTAATGGCTGTATGTTGTAAACGTTAAAATCAGTAGCAGAATTCCCGTTAACTTTTATAAGCTCAAAATGTTATTCTGTGTGTCTGTAATGCCTTCAGAATTAGTTATTTGCTTTCCTTTATATGCTTTTTTAATATTATGGGGGTTTTGCATAAACTTCTCTTTAGCTTGTCTTATTTCTTGCTGTGGCTTTGGACTCATTCCAGCTGCAGCAGAAGAGCTCAGATGGTAGCCACTGCTTACCCATGTGAGGTGTTTGGCTGTTTTTTTCCTAAATATGTCTTTTCAGTAGGAATGCAGGTTCTGGAAGTTTAGTTATTGATTTTTAATCCCGAACTGCCAAGGTTTTCTGTGACTTTTGTCGTATCAGATGTCTTTCTTAAAACAACTTGTCCGTCAGTCTCCATTTTTGTAACCCAGCAGAATGTAAGCTCTGGTGAGTGCCAAGGGTAGCCTGAACCCCCAGTTAGCTTTTGTTGCTTTGCCAAACAGGTCTCATAGTGTCTGGCCTTAGAAGGTTTGGGCTATGAAAATGCACAGTTTGTAGAAGGGGGGGGGCAGGGATCAGGGATACAGGTTTTACATCCCCAATCCCAGCCAGATGTCATGCTGTAGAAGGAAGAGTGGGGCATGACTTTCCCCTTAACATTGCAAATACACACCCTGCACATCTAGAAAAGATGAAAGAGATGAGATGTTGGGCTTCAGGTCTGGTAGGCAAAGCAAAGAGAAGAGCTTCCACAACTATTTTAGGCATAATCAAATTTAGTGACATTCTTTATAGATAGTATTAGTAAGCGGACATCCAGTCTCTCTCATTACAGTCTTCCTGTGTGACCTGCTCTAGGTGTTCCTGCTCTGGCAGGGGGATTGGACTAGATGATCTTTCAAGGTCCCTTCCAATCCCTAATATTCTGTGATTCCTAATGGTCTTTAGGGATGTCAGTAGGGCCAAGATTCAACTGTCCTTGCAACATAAAAGAGTACAGGGCTGAACTGTAACGCAGTGATGGGCGTGAAGAACGAAAGCTGTGATGCACAGCGAGTTCAGAAGAGGCTCTGTTTGTTTGCAGTGCGTTTCAGGAAATCAGCGGGTGCGGGTGGTTTCCCTCGGTTCGCTCTGGCGGTGAGTTGTGACACTCGTGCTTAATGTATTTATTAGAACTTCAGGTGGAGTTTGTTGCACGCCTGAAATCACAGGAAACAAACAGTTTGCCATGGTATGTGTTGCCGGAGGAAGCTGAAATATTTCATCCTTCCGTAGCTACAGTGTGAGGGTGCTCTGAGGTCTTCAGATACAAAAGTTTATGCAAAACCTGCTAATTGCTATGGCTAAGTAATTTGCAAAGCATCCCAGTGCCAGCACTGAACAAATAGATAGCTGGACTGGGTGTTTGTCCTGGTTTCAGCCAAATTTACCAAGNAGGCTCCCCTGTCCTGTCTGCTCCTCCCCACCGGGGTGACCCCTGGAGGCTTTTCTGCTTCCCACCCTCCAAGGGGGCACATCCCACCATTCCCTGCCCTTGGCTGTTCCAGCCATGAGTCTAAGCCAGGGCCTCTCTGCACCATCCCTTGGGGTGATCAGGGCTGAGCACCCTGAGAGGGAACAGTCTCTGGATTACCTGCTGTTTGTTTCAGACTTTAGTTAGAAAAGGCCCGGCTAAAAAAGTAAAATTAGAAAACAGAAATTTGGTTCATTTGACCTCAAACCAGTTCAGTGCTGCATCTTTCTCCCTCTCTGTCCCAGGGAAATCTGAGTGTGGGATCCTGTCGGAGCATCCCTGGGCAGAGCACAGATATTGCCTGGCATTGGGAATGTCTGCTGTGGTGGGAATGCTCCAAGGTGGCTGAGGGGTCAGAGCGAGCAAGGGTTCCTTTAGAAAACAAGCAGAGAAAAATGTTGACTGCAACAAGAGTCATTTGACAAAAAACACCCCCCCATCTTTCCCAAATTATTTTACTAAAATAGACAAGAACCCCTTGTTCTATTTAGGATGATTTATAACTGTTCCCAGCTGATCACAAAGTGTTTCTAAATTAAAAGCCATTAATTATAGCCTTATATAGATACAAAGATACGCAAGAAGTGCTTTGTAATTCCAGCTCTGCACTTCAGGTGAGAGCTTTTTAAATTACTTGGACCATTGGAGCCACCTGCTTGACTAAACGCTGAGGGCCCTGCATTTGGGTACTCATCAGTGCATTGCAGTGTTAACATTGTTACTGATTTTTCTCATTTCTCCAGGGCAAATACTAATTAATGGATACAATTCACAGCTGATTAGCTGTAGTTTCTTCAGTAATTACATTCGCAGACTAACTGTTCAGAAGAGGATTCCTAACCCAGTTCTTATTTCACTCTAAGCTTAATGTGGTTTGTTGTTTTTTTTTCTTTAATTGTTTAGGTCCTTAAGATAATAACCATTTTATTTTCTTTTGTGGTTATAGGTACCATTAGATAATAAGGAAGTTTTAATCTCAGAAATACTCACTGATTGTTGTGTGCCTTCAATGGGTTTCTAATTCAGGGACAAAAATATAAATGCAAATATTATTAGTTATGATCCACACTAACTAAAGCCTAAATGTGTGCTGGGTTCTGACATCAGTGCCTTAGTGCACAATAGGGGCTTCAATAGTGTAGCTCAAGAGCAGAATGAACCTAAGGATATGTCTTTGTGACTTTTAGCATTGACACTCCTCGTTACCTCACTCGCTTCCACAGTCTTAACGACATGGAACAGTACGCGGTCCTGTGTTTCCCCTTTGTTTTACTTTAGTAAAGCACAGAGGAAGCAAAACCACTTGGCGAGGAGAACAGCAGTTGCTGTGGTGTGGGGAGTCCACCTGGATCCAAACAATGCAGGATTTTACTCTTCAAGGTGAAAAGCAGCGAGCTACATTGCTGTTCTTGAGGCACCGCAGCCCCATGGATGCTAAGACCATTAAAACAGGACAGGTGTATGCGGTGTTGGAGCTGTACTTGCCTACTGTTCCTTTACACTTAGGTATGATTTGAAGACCTGTTTACTTGCCTACTTTGCACTTAGGTATGATTTGAAGACCTGCTTTCACTTCTGTGTTACCGTAGAAAGAACGGCTCTATTGGAACCGCTGGAGTTTTTCATGTAAATCCTTCTTAGTTTGCCGCTAACTGACATGAGGAAAATCTATGCTGTCGATCTCGCTGCTCAGCCCAAGTGCTGTGTCTTTGTACAGCAAATCCCCCCACACAGATCCTTATGTGCCAAAACAGTAATTTCAATGTGCCATTTTATTTGAATTTTTTAATCTCCAAAAAACGGGTGACATCTGGGCTTTTAAAAAATGGATGACATGACTTGAGTATCTGCATAGCTGGGGATAACAGAGTTTTAATAGCTATGAGGCAGCCTGCATATTGTGCTAAGGCCTCTGTTGCTAAACATGTGTTATAGGTTGAAAGATTCAGCTTGTTAAGTACACAAATGGAATTTCATACTTCAGAGTGAGGAATCTCATCTTGTGTTCCTTTCTCCCCCGTCTTCTGATTTTGTTTTACTCTCTTCCGTTTTGCCAGTCAGACAGTTCACAATCAGGTACATGAGGTGGCAGTTCTTGGTGTCCATCTTCCTTTTTTCATCCTCTATCATTCTATCACTGTAGTTTTCTCCACTTCTTTTTTTTTTTCTTTTTTTTTAACTTCTGCTCTTAGTTGCATAAATTGATTTTGGAGTTTGCAGGGAAAGGGCCTTTCATTGAGAGGATGGCTCTGGGATGCTGGAGGAACTGGAGAGAGTCAGGGTCTGCAGCACTTCCCTGCCAAAAGCAATCAGGCACCAAGTACGGCAGTAGGGAATTGAGCCGGAGCAAAGTGGATTTCCTTTCAGGACAGGTTCAGCTCCTCTGAGAGCACAACAGAATTTCCTGCTTGGAAGGAAGGATCTGTTCAGGTGTGTGGTTACCTGTCCTCGTGCACTGGTCACAGGGCTTGTGCTGCTACTGCTGCTGGTAATCACTGCTGTGGCTTGCAGATCCACCCAAGATCTGTTAAGGTAAAACAAAGCCTTCCTGAAGAATTTTGCTTTACAGAACTCAAGAAAAGGAGCTCAGGGAAGAGTGCATAGTGTGGCTGTAGCAGCATTGATGTAGCTGGGTGTTGTATGGAGAGCAGGGGGAATTTCCTCTCCTTTGGTACTCTTACTTTGCCACTCTGCACTGTGCCTGACAACAGGAACGTGGGGGGAAAAAAAGCCTGTGATGTAGTGTCTGAGTGGTAGCTGCATGGCATGTGTGGTACCTGTTCCTTAAGGCAAAGCCTCTGGGTGCCTGCCTGCTCCGGTTACCAGCCAACCTGCTGTTTGGAAGTGGCTGTTAAAGGGCCTTGTGGCACTCCCAGTGCCAAGCGACCAAATACTGGTGATCTCTTTCTTTTCCATGCTCGGTTCTGTAAATGGAAAAGTACTTATTTCTTCCACAAATGTCCATACTTAAGGGTTTGGTGGAAATGACTCTGTGGCATCTGTGAGGCTCCGTTAGGATCACTCATGTGTGCGAGGAGCTGCCCCTTGGTGGGAGCAAGCAGGCACTGGGCCCACGCCACCCTGGGTAGATCTCAAGGTCTCTGCCATAGAGTTCCTTGGATTTGCAAAAGCTTCTGGTGTTAAACGTTCACTGGGAGCGTGGGAGCTCAACTGGAAGGAAGGCTAGACAAAGGGGGTGGGAATTTATTGGATTTATTCCCTGTACAGACCTGAGGATACAAAGTATGTAATGATAATGATGTTGAATCCAATCTAGTTGTGACTTCAAAGAACATATGCAGAATTACATCTTATGTTTGTTGTTTTCATTTTGTGGTTGGGTTCCCCCCCCAGCTTTTTCTGTGCTAGTGATGGGGTAAAGAAAAGTTTATCATGGCATGCATTAAAATCCAAATATTTATTTTTCTTTCAGTTTGGAAACAATAACAACTACATGAACATGGCAGAGGCAAACAATGCATTTCTTGCTGCAAATGAGGTAGATGTTTTTTCTTTTTTTTTATCTCTGCTCATATTCTGCTGTTTGCTGTGATAATTTAACAGACTTTGAATGGATGAAGAGTGAAGTGCCGAATTTCTCTGTGTTTTATGGAGCACAAAATAAAGACTTTAATGAGAAAGAAAATAACCTGACAGCTCTCCATTACTAGTCAATTTAGCTGTCCATAAGGCTGTTACTTACATAGCATGTCAATAGAAACAAATCTGCTTTGGGTATGACAAAAATCATAAACAGAAGCAAACAAATAAAAAGCACAGTAGGTGTACGCTCTGAAAGCAAGCTTGGTAACAGTCATTACTAGCTAGTGTGCTAATCTTTGTTGTAGATACAAGTGCTTTAATTTGGGTTCTTCATACTCCCATAAATTAGAAAACCAACATGCGCTTTGTTGCCTGAAAGGGCAGCCCAGGGGCTGGGCTGGGGGATGTGTCTGATCTCCACCTTTGAGAATGGAAGGAGGAGAAGGGTCTGGACAGGAGAGTGGCCGTGTATTTCTTACAGCGCTGCTACCTTCCAGCAGTTAACAGACCATCAACGTGCTAGTCCTGACCCCAGCTCCGGGCAGAAGCACCTCTTGCTCATCACTAAAACCCAAGGGCCCTTCTTCCAAAGGGAAGGATGGGAGGTGTGAGATGCACTGTCTAGTAACATGTGTGGCGACAGGAAAAGAAGAACGGAGTATTTATTTAGTCTGCGTGCCATAAATCACCTTCTTCTCCGCACGAGGAGGGGTTGGAAAACTGGGCAGCCGTGATTTTACACATTGCAAAGGGGTGATTCAGTCGCAGGTATTCTCGTGTGCTTTTAAAAAAAGCCATCTTGGAGAAAATCAGCAGAAAGGTTTAACAGTAAATATGTAGGTTAGAATCAAGAGTCGTATTTTACGATCATTGGTACAATGGTCACCGTCCCTTTTTACCCAGCAAGACTGCTTAGATAAGGGAATATTGTTTGGCACTAGCTCCAGTGTTATTTGTGATAATGAACACAAACCCCATCTGTAATGACAACATGATGTTTCTTTCTGTAGAATTTCTTTCCTACATTTGAATCAAACATTGATGAAAGCTCTGCTGCCAGCAGCTGTTCAGAGACAATTTAATTCCAGCTGTGATAATTCACCGTGTCAGACATTGGCTGTTATATGTTGATACAACAGTTCTCCAGATTTGCATTTTTATCAAAAGGAACAAATGTTTTGAACATTTCAGTACAGATGGCATTTAACCATGCACACAGTTTTTGTTGGTGGCTTTTTTTTTTTTTCAAAAAAAATGTGTAAGAGATAAATATTTGAAAAGTTAATAACTTTAAAAAATGTGATTGGTAAGATAAATCCCCCAAACGTTATCCCTTCTTTTGGTTGTAACGGCACCTTTCTGCAATCCCAAATTGCATACTGTTCCGGCTCCTTTTACAGAGTGAATAGCCCAGTGATTTGGATTTAAGACTATTTCACTAAGGGTTTTTTTCTCTTTTTAGATTACATCTATTTTATCCTCAATCTTAGGTCTGTTATGTGTTCTTCTTAAAAAAAAAAAAAGGAATATGTATACATATTTGGACAAGTTATATTGTGAGAATCAAATTCACATTTTAAAAACATTAAGGTATTCAGCACTTTACTCTCCCATTTGTAATAAGCTGTAAGTATGAATGCCACTTTCCTAAGTAAAATATAGTATTATTATATTATTATATATTTACACAGCTGTCCTGGAGTTATTCTGTTATACGTGGAAAAAAGATCCAGTTCTTGTAATTACTGCTATCTCATAAATATGTCAAGTAAAGAGAGGTTCAAACCTGCTATAATAATACCCATTTCATAGAATCCTTTTGTTTGAACAAGGAATAAAAATCTGATTAAGTGTTAGCATTTGCATTAAAGCGTGAGCCCAACTTTGCAATTACTGCCTTACAATGTATTTAATTATAGTGTTTTTACATGAAGGCGAATGCAAGCCTTCTCGCTACGGTTCTGGGCCCGAGCACTGCTGAGCCAGAAACCCATTTTATTCCTGTAAATAATGCCTTAAGAGTGTAATCCTCGAGCACATTCGGGCTTAGAAACCACGCGCTTGCTTTATGTTTTCTGTCTCTATGTCATGATTACTACGACCCGTTTTAAAGCACCTTAAATATTTATTGAAATAATATTTCAAGTGTTAATTACAGTGGTAATGAAAACAGCCAAATGCCACATATCAAGAATGAGTGTTTATTCGTATTGTTAATGTGATATGTTAGATTTCATTAAGCAGTAATGGGGTAGCAAATGAGTCACAAATTACAGTTGCATCTGTTACTAGACCACATTAGTGCCAAAATAACTGCAAACGCAGCCACAGGGTTATGTTCATTAGCCAACCGCTTCTCCTGGCCAATCCATCCTTTGTGCTGGGGAGCTAAAGGGGCTGCAGGAAGGAAAATCCACACCTTTTGTAACACAGCAGCGGGGAAGGCAAACGCCTCCCTCCTCCCGGCCCAGCTCTCGCATCCCAAATCCAGTCACGGCCTCGGAGCGGGATGGGTAGAGCCTTCACAGACCCTGGCGGTGCCGCAGACTGGAAGGAGACTGGGACCTCATCATTTCTGGTGTGAGACCCCTAATGACAGCTGACAGGTTCTGTGTGCAAGCAAAGGTTTTCCTTGTGTTTCAGTTTCCATCTTCTCTCAAGCGGTTATTAATTTATATCATCATTAACAGTTTGAAGGATGACAATTTGCAGCAGTTAATGAGATCTTTCACTGAACATATCATTTTTAAATTAACTGGCATTAAGTCACTCTTTCAAACAATGTAAATAATACATATAACAATTCCACCCCCACTCCTCCCAATTCAAATCCTGAACTAGTGCAAAGAAACAAATCCCAGAGCAGCCTTGCACGTCCGGAACAAGACAAAAGTGCCCATTTTAGGATTGCCAACTGCCCAAGTCGATCAAGACGGTCCTGATTTTGGGCACATGTAAAATGGCCTAATTTCAAGCACTGAATTTCTATTATTAAGTAGCAGCGGAGCTGAAATAATAGATGAAAGTTCGTTTAACCCACAAGAAATGTGAATAAGCGGAGCTCATTTGCTCCCCAAATAAAAGTCAACGATGTTGAGGCCAGGTATAGGCTCTGCTTGAATAGAGACTGTCGTTGACAGGCACACACGCACCCGGGCACACACGCAGGGACCCTGGAAGATAACTGGCAGTAAATGCTTTGCTCAAGGCGTCTTAAAAGGTGTTTAGTTCCTGACAAACCTCCTGTTCAAACAAAGCTGGCGTGCTTCAGAACGCCCTGGAAGCTGCCATGATCACCCCCTGCTCTGTTTTTTTTGGGGGGTTGGGGTTTTTTTTTGCTGGTTTTTGTTTGTTTGTTTGTTTGTGGGTTTTTTGTTGTTTTTTTTTTTAATACATGTCTTTCCTCCAAGTTACAACCCTTGGTTAAAGGGTGCATCGTACTCCTGGGATAGGGAAGAAAGAGAAAGACCAGAATTATTCTAGTTCATGTTTATTGGTGGATAAGAAGGAGAGAAAAGCTGGGAAGTGGTCGGTGCTGAATTAACGAGGGGGGGGTGTCAGGCTACAGAATTGTCAGTATTTTATGAAGCATGAGAGTAGCGTGAGCTGTTTGTGCTCTTTTACTAACATATCAATAAGGTGGCAATTTGTTATACAGCCAAATCCAATGTAGCTGATATCCAGACCAACAACAAAGACAGATGTTGCTAATTAAGTACGCATTAAAAA
The DNA here is from genome assembly GCA_013400555.1 of Jacana jacana. NCBI lineage: Eukaryota > Metazoa > Chordata > Aves > Charadriiformes > Jacanidae > Jacana > Jacana jacana. Next base: position 192,038 of record VZTM01022830.1, read on the forward strand.
ACTGTTAATACTGATACTCCATTAAAGCCATATGATAATGAGACTTAAATCTTCAATCAGAATGATCCACAAGCCCTTTCAGTTTATGAAACCTAAAGATTTTGTTGCATATAGAGCTTGCATTCGAGAACAAAACCAGGGTTGGACTGCAGATGGGGAGGTGGTTGCTGAGAACGTGCCCTAACATGGTTTGCCTTGTCCTGTCCTTCTCTAGCAGACGTTCCATACGCCCAGCCTTGGGGACGAGGAGTTCGAAATCCCACCCATTACCCCCCCGCCCGAGTCGGACCCCGCACTGGGGATGGCAGATATACTGCTGCCCTTCCAGAGCCTCGGTGACCAGCTGCCCGCCCAAGGAAATGAATTTACACCTCAGTTTCCCCCCCAGAGCTTGGATCTTCCCTCTATTACGATATCCCGAAACCTCCTGGAGCAAGACGGCGTCATCCACACCAATGGATTGCATATGGTAAGTGTGGTTCTGTTGTCTGGCACAGCCCTGTAACATAGGCTTGTGTCATCTATTGGTTTTGATTGACCTCCTAGAAGATCCTTGTGGTTCCTTGGTGGTGTAGCCTGACCAAGCATTTGCCCATGTCCTGCGCTGTGGGCAGGCGTATCTTGTATGAACGGTGACACGTGTTGTCAGTGTTAGGCAGCAAACAATGGTAGGCTGTTACTCAGTTCCCTATGGCAGTTGGCAAATGGTTGAGGGCATAATATTGGTGGATTCAGGAATGTTGACCTGGTGGTTCATGTGCAGCACAATACTATTCTGTGTGGGAACAGATCTCTTATGAAGAATCAGTCAGGCTGTATAAACATAGAATTTTGGTGTTGGACTTGGGAGTCCATTTCCATCGGCATCGCTTGCACCCCCAAAAATGTGGTATACAGTTGACACTATAATGTTAAAAAAATGCATCATACAGTTGACCCTGGCATCAAGAGTTGAAAGATCGTTGTGTTGGCCAGGGTTTAGAAGGCATTTAGAAGGAACTACTTGTCTGTGTTTCAAGCATGGGACCCACCTCTGACAGCCATCAAGATATTTTGAAAGTGCAGCCTTGAGAGTAGCCTGGAAAGGGAGCCAGATGCAGTATGGCAGCAGTAAAACCACGTAGTTCCCTATGTTCTGTTTATTCAGTGGGCTAAATAATTTTAAAAATGAAAATTGATGTTGTTTTGTTTTAAACTCATAGTAGAAGGGGTAGGGGTGTGTTGCCTTGACCACGCTCAGAAATACAGGGCCATAAAAAGCCGTTGTTCTGTCCCGTGCTCTTGTTGACCATAGTGACTGGGGCAGGCTGGGCCTGTTCTGCTCCTGGGCTGTTTCTAAGCCCTCCAGAATGGGGAGGGACCATCCTGGTGTGGGGAAGGGCTGAGTGATGGGGACTGTTAGGCTAATTCCAGTGGTTGTTCCTGCTAATTAGAACAACCAAAACCAAGACCGTGTGGCATCTTCCCCAGAATCCATACGTGCCCATACTGTGATCTCAGACGGGGGGACACAGGGGGCACTTTGGTGTTGTGTGTCCCTTTTGGCTCTGGGGGATCTCCCTGCCCAGGTGTCTCTAAGCTTTGAGCAGCCACGTTCAGGCTCCCAGTGATGAGACGCAGCTGTGAGTCAGTTTATCATCCTTAAACTCCGTGGTTACACTGAGAATTAGTTTCTGTGTTGCATAATGAAAGCAGAGCGAATGGTTAGCTTGAACAGCTATTTTACATCAGCTATATTATTTATTTGTTTATTTATTTCTGATTAGCTTTTTTATGTAGGGCTTGTCGCTAAACTCAGTGTAGTGAAAATACAGATTTACTGCTGGGCTGTAAGAAAGGTCAACGTCTTGTCGTGTTACGATTCTGTGTAAATCTTTTTTTTTCTTCTTTTTTATTATTCTGGCAAGTGAAAATTAATTAAAGATTTACACATGAACATGCACCAAATACTCCTCTGGAATTCTGCAGGCTGCTGGCTTCGTTACACATTTTAATATTTTCTTGGAGGTCATGAAGAGCAGCTAGCATTAATACAGTATTAAGCACTAACTGTTGGCTGTTGAGGAGGTACAGAATTCAGGAATTCCACAGATACAGAGCAGCAGAGACTGCCTACAACAGGCCTTGGAGAGGAGATGGTGCTTCTTTTCAGATTCCATTTTGTGTGGGATGTTGTATGCCCTGGACACGTTGGGTGGCTACTAAAGACAGATGAGGTGAACAAAGCCTGGGAGTCAGGGGTGTTATGGCTGACAGCTGAGGTAATGGGGTCTGTGTGCACTTGCTCAGAAGTACATAATGAATATCACGGGCTGGGCCAGGGTTGTGTGTGTGCATGGGTGTCCCCTCGATGGCATCAGGTGGTTTGTGTCCTCACCCCATTGTGCCTTGTAAATTTGCATCTTTTCACTTGAATGTGATTCTTCCATGAGTAAATGCTTAACACCTTAACAGATCCAACAGATACCTGGCTAGATATCTCTTCTCTCACCTCTTCTTGCACTGGTTTTGGGGCTTTTTTATATCTTTTCCCTTTTTTTCTCTTCCCTAGACTGTTCAATGTAGAAATTCTGGGCATAGCTCACATTGACTTTGCTGGTAAGACTTTGTTCCCGTATAGGGTGAAGAGAAGACCTAGAGAAGCTCGTGCCTTCTTACCCCAGTTAATCCAGTGGTGTTTTCTAGGGTGATTGCCAGTTTGGAGCTGTGAGGTTGTCAACTCGGGTGTAGTTTTGCTGCAGAGAATCGATGAGGAATTTGCGTGATTTATTAGGGAGGTTCATGTGTCAGACACTGCCCCACAACTGCTGGATTTGGTTTATGCTGGGAGATGGAGTGGCCCCTGCCCCATTGTATTTCGGTCAGTGGTCTTTTTTCTCTTCTGCTCATAAATGCTGGGTAGCCTCAGAAGTTTAAAAACATCAGCAGAAGGTCCTGGCATAGGTTTCCCCTGAACTCACGTAGAGCTCTGGAGTACTCAAATTTTCCAGCAGTTAATCTGTGTTTCATAAATAGAAAATGAAAACATTATATCATATTTTATGTGAAAAATGTGCACTTTATTAAACTGGTAAATATTTATTAATAATATTAGAATTCATCTTTAAATTAGACATTTCATGAATTACCTTGCCTTGGAGCTATAAAAACTTTATTGCAGCAATAAAAAAAATGTAAAGGAGGCATTTTGACTATGAAATTTCATTTCATGGTCAATTGAATTTACTATATCTGAAAGAACTAAAGATGGGGTTGTAAAATAATTACGATGTTCGTATACACTTACAGAACAATGTTCTTATCCAGCGATACTAGGATAGTGTTATTTAAAGGCTGCATTAATAGTGTATTGCTAATCACTAAGGCTTCTTTAGCTGAATGCAAACTTAAATTATTTCAATATGAGCTGCACCGGGTTTATTGGCTATCTTGTGCAGCATTAGAGAGCTTTACTGTAAGCAATATTTAATTTAGATAAATGTAGTCCTACCCTGTTGAAAAGTCCGGCAGAAGAATTTCACCTTGAAGAAATGTCATGAGATTTTAAATCACAGATGTTGAAAAAACAAAATGGGCTTGGACAGAATTATGATTAATACTGTGTGTCTTTGGCTTTTTTCTCTGTACTACCTGACATGTTCACCTATAAACTTGAATGCAGAATCGCCAGAGGCACGGTTAAAAATAGGTTATGTCAAGGTTTTCCTATGTCTCCCTTAGGGCATGGAGTTGGGTAGCTACTGTAATACTTCTGCAACTGTCTCACATATTTCCCACAGGAAGACCCCAAAAAAATATATAATTCTCCTTTTAACATATTCTTTCTGTATTATTATATTGAAAAAATAATTCATGGTGCAAGAAGGGTATTTATTCTCCGCATAAAGGTGGCCTTGCAATTATTAAAAGATCCTATTGCTGAGTTACCAATTGTTCCTGCCCTTCATAGACACGTCCCATGGAAAGAGTGACAGTTTGTCACGACGCTGATTAACTCCGGTGGTGTTGGCAACAAACGCAACCCATTTATCTTACTTAACAGTGTTTCCCTACGTGTAAAAACGGGCCACAGCAACAAAAAAGAGGAGACAAAATGGAGGCAATTTGTTAATTTTTAATATTTGAATAATATGCAAATAAAGCCCTGATGTTAAAAAATGAGTCACTGCCAAATGGAGTGTGGATGTACATTGGAGTTGAAAGAACACATGGATTTACATGATGCAAATATTATCCCTCTAAATAGTTGAATATAAATAAGTGGGACTCAACAGCGGTGTCCTCATTAAAAACCAAGCCCTGATATTTTCTATTAATACTGTTTTCTCTTGAGCTGCCCATAGAAAAAATTATTTTAATCTGCAAACTGTAGCAATTCTATAAAACTACAAGTTGTGCTCCTCAGGGTTCCTTTTTTTAACACCTCTCTATAATCTGCCCAGCCTGCTGAGTAGCATTGACATCAGTAGTACATCAATTTCAGAAAGTGGATTATTTTTACTAGACAGCTATTGTGACATATTGGGTCAGTCATAAATGAAAGATATTCATGCAAGCATGCAATACTTGTAATGAAGTCTCACTCTGACCTTCTGTATGATTGATTCTGTAATTTAGTTTTCTCAGGCAGTGCCTGAAATGAAATGAAATCATGTTGAACAAGTTTTGAATACCCACAGTGCACCAGGAGAAGAAAAATCTGCAGCCCCAGAGGCTTGAGAGAGAGCAGCTGAACGATTTATCTCCATGCTATTATAGCCTTTGCCAGCATTCAACATTTCTTTTTTTTTCCCCCCCCTTTTTTTTTTTTTTTTCTTATTTGGCTTAAGTACTTAATTCTGCAGGTAGCTGTAAATGGGAAAATAAAATGCTGTTCAGATTTAAAATGACAGGACAGGAGTATGTGCAGGGGACTGATAAAATATCTTGAATAGAACTGACCTTTCATGTAGCTGAAAGTTACTGGGGGATTCATCCTCATAATTACCATATAGATTATTTTTATTTCTTTCCTGCAATGAAACATTTCAGAGAGCAGTAGTGCTGATTGAATGAAAATTGAACTTGTTAACATTCTTTTCAGCTTAGCCTGTTGTACATAACAGAAGGTTAGCTTTGATGAATTTCAAAATTCTCTTTCTGATATCTAAGAAACAGACAGTAAAATAATTGTCTCTTTTTTTTCTTTTATTCAAAAAAGTACAGATGTTCCAAAAACAGACTGATAATTTTACATATATTGCTCCCTGTATTACTTATGCTGCTGGGGAAAATGTGTTTCCCATTTGATGAAGACTTGAGCCTGTTTATATTTTATAATTGTTGCCGTGCTGTCAGCGCGCTCAGGATCCTGCGCAGATAAAGCTAATTCATGGTGGAATACGCTCATCTTTAATTACATGACTGCTTAGGAGTGGCACTGTGCTCAAATCACTGCTGCTTTTCTTTCGAGAAGAGACGACTGAAAGGAACAGCTCCGAGCCGGGGCTGCGCAGAGCCCAGTTGCAGATCTCAGAACTGTTCGTTTTGCACAACAGTCGTGCCTTTTCCTTAAAGGTCTGAAGCTTTTTTGGTTTTAGTAATTTAAATTCCCAAATTACCAATTAACTTCAAATGAATAGATTATCAGATTGCGAGAATAAAAGCCAAAGCCCTTGTTTTAAAATTGGCAGAAGACAGGTATTTCCCTACTCACCTGACCACGTGCCTCTAATTTGTGTGTTTAATTCTCCCTTACAAAGAAACTTATTGGCAAATCTCTAATAGCTGGTCTGTAATCTCCTATCTGGAGAGAAGGGAGTAGGTTTTTTCAATTAATACCATGTTAGAACAACATTGTTTAATGTGTTGCAGATGAAACAGTTATTTCATGGGCCATTAATGTGTTTAACGCCTGGAACGGTCTATTAAAACAAGCCCTTAGTTATTGTTATGAACATGTTTATTGTCATCTTTAATACAAAACATGGAACTAATTCTGGAAGGTGATAATTATTCATTTATGGGAGTAGCAACTATTCTTACTAGAGAGAGAGAGATTATCTTCAGAGTTTTCTTATTCCTTTTCCTTTGGTTGCTGTGGTGGATTATGACACTCAAGTTTCAGATCGACAGCGTCCATCTGGTTTCTACTGGACTTTCCCAGCAGAAAGGATAGCTGGTGCCACCTCTGTTTTTAATAATTAGTGGTAACAAGGAAAAAATTCTCTCAAAATTAAGTATCACAGAATCAGGACATTGTCCTAGTGGGAAGGGACCTCTAGGGCTCATCCAGTCCCAACCCCTTCTAAAGCAGGGTTGCCCAGGGCACATCACTAAGGACCACATCCAGGCAGGGCTGGAAGGTCTCCAGAGAAGGGGACTCCACACCCTCCCTGGGCAACCTCTGCCAGGGTTCTGCCACCCTCACCCCAAAGAAGTTCCTCCTCATGTTTAGATGGAACTTCCCATGTTCCAGCTTGTGCCTGTTGCCCCTTGACCTGTCACTGGGAACCACTGAGAATTAGTACCAAATTAAATGATGCTCCAGTGGCTCAGATGGGTGACATTTGGCCACATACAGAACCTTTCAAATGGTGGCTGATGTTTTGTAAAGCGAGACGTGTAGACGCTGCTGGGATGTTGCAGCTCTGTGCTTTGCTGAGCAACTTCCACGTCTTTAGGTAGGGTTTTTTTTTGAGCTGCGTACCGTTAAATAGTTTATTTTCCATCTGATGCTGTAGTTGTGCATATTTTAGTCACTTTTCAGAGAGCATGTGGGCATAGCTCAAGGGGCCTCAGGGCAAGGTGGACAATGGGCTGGAAACCCTGAGGCACGATATAGCAGTGGCTTCTGCCCAGAAGCTACGTGCCACAGCTTTAGCACCACATGAGGCGGGTGGTGGCCTGATGACATACTAATTACATACAAGATGATTAAGGGAGTGGTGCATCTCCCATAGGAGAAAGGTTGAGGGAGCTGGGTCTCTTTAGCTTGGAGAAGAGGAGACTGAGGGGTGACCTCATGAATGTTGATAAATATGGAAAGGGTGAGTGTCAGGGGATGGAGGCAGGCTCTTCTCAGTGATGTCCAATGATAGGACAAGGGGCAATGGGTGCAAGCTGGAACATAGGAGGTTCCACTTAAATAGTAGGAAAATCCTCTTCAGGGTGAAGGTAACAGAACACTGGAAGGGGCTGCCCAGGGAGGTTGTGGAGTCTCCTTCTCTGGAGACATTCCAAACCCACCTGGACACCTTCCTGAGTGACCTAATCTAGGTTTTCCTGCTCTGGCAGGGGGATTGGACTAGATGATATTTCAAGATCCTTTCCAATCCCTGAGATTCTGTGATTCTGTGTAATTATGTGATCTGTTAATGAGCTGTTATGGTTGGTGAAGGAAATGTAGTCTGGCATTCTGTTCAAAAATAAGCAACTTAAGGTAATTGCAAGGAAGGACCTGAGGAAGGACAGAGGAAAGAAAGTGGCAGCAGTTGCCAGAGACACTGGTCTGAACAACAGGTACTGCTGGTGCAGAAAAGAATATACTAAAAATAGTGATGGAGGTAGGTTGCTATCTATGGAGGTACAGGAGGGACTTCTGCCTGAAAGAGGAGAAATGTGGTAATGCTGGCAAAACAGTCTGGGGAAAGAGACTGTGCCTATTGAGTATTAATAGTGCCTAAATCAAGATCCATCAGCTCCAGTGAATATTGTGAGGTGTCATATGAATGTCTGGAATATGATACACCCCTCTGGGAAAGCTGTCAGGAATTGGAGCAGAAGCTGAACCTCTGAACTTCATCCTAAGAGCTGAGCTCAGAAGGAATGTGGGCGTATGTGACCGTGGACACCAGCTGTGCATTAAGCCTGGACCACGGCTTTAAAGGAGTTGAACTTTTGATCTGAGGTGCTGCTTTCTCAAGCCAGCCCAGTGAAGCAGATGCTGCAGCTGGGGTGGACATGTTGTACCTGGCCAAAGGCTTTGCTGGGTCCAGCCACCATTGGTTTTGGGTCATTGGAGAACTTCCTTTCAATTCCTGCTATTCTCTGCGGTTCCCCTGTGTTTCCCCTTGGACAGCTTACCCAATACTCAGCTCCCACTTCAAGTTCTTGGGCTATAAAGAAACGCTAACTCTGTTAGGTTTTAAATTATTCTACGTTGTCAGGTAGCTGGAAAAACCCCACCTGGCTCTGGTGATACAAAAGATAATGAGACCTACTCTTCTGAGTTGTTTTAAAAGCCAACAACATGCACAGCAAGGAAACCCAAACAAGAAACCACGGCTCCCACCCAGGACCCAAAGAAAAATCACCCCCCCTGGAACATAACTACCAACACTTGCAGTGATTTTTAAACAACCAAATGCCATGTAACCCCCAAGTCTGTCATCATGTCCCCCCCCTATATTCCTTGCTCAATTTTTGTTACCTTTGATAACGATTGTTAGTTGTCATGCTTCCTTGCCGTCTCTCCCCAGCGCTGCTTGCTGCAGAATAAGGACCTTTGAAGTCTGCCTTTGATTTGGTAGCTGAAGCACCTGGAGTTGCAGAGGGTGTAACAATCCTGCTAACAGCGTTTACCTGGCACACTGGGACTCAGTCCTGGCTCTCTGGGGTGTGTTTACAGCATGCCTCTACTGTTTGCACACAGCAGACCTGAGCCCCTACTGCCAATTTGGAGAGAAGCTCCCAGTGCCAAGCGACGACTCATCAGATGGGAGCCTGGATCTGTGATCTGAGTCACTCACGCATTGTGATCCTGCTGCTGGGTACCTTCTCCAAAAGGAGTGGGATTCAATATGCTTTCGAGAGTGGTAGATGTTTGGGGAGAAGAGAGTGGAGAATCTGTTTTCAAATGCCTCTACAAAACGGTGTAAAAATCAAAATATGAAGAAGTTGTGAATTAGGTGATGCTACACCATCAGTAGCAGCAACTGTGGATGGATGCAGGGCTACAGCAAGCCTGTGGTGCCATCCCTCTACAAGAGCAGAAGCCTTTCCAGAGCAGAAGGAGTCAAAAGTAAGCGAGGCAACCAAGAAGCATGACCTCTTCAAGTCCTCTTTGGGGCCTGCATAAGGGACACTTAAAAATACTTAAAGGGTGGGTGTCAAGAGGATGGGGCCAGTCTTTCAGTGTTTTTTCAGTGGTGCCCAGTGACAGGACAAGAGCAAACAGGTACAAACCTGAATATAAAAAGTTCCACTTAAACATGAGGAGGAACTTCTTCCCTTTAAGGGTGGCAGAGCCCTGGAAGAGGCTGCCCAGGGAGGTGGTGGAGTCTCCATATCTGGAGACATTCAAAACCCTCCTGGACAAGTTCCTCTGCAGCCTGCTTTGGCAGGGGGTGTGGATTAAATGATCTCCAGAGGTCCCTTCCAACCCTGTTTCACTCTGTGATTCTGTGACCTACAGGAACACAGGGAAGTAAATGGGAAGGAGCAAAGTTCCCAAGCAGCAGAGGCTCCATGCCAGGGCGATGGGGCATCCTGGATAAGAATTATAACCATTTCAGAGAAAAGTCTGTGTCTCTTAGTTTGTTCATTGTGTGATTTTTGGTCTGTCTCTGACCTTTTAGTATTTCTTCACCATGAAATGTAGTGTTTTGTTAGAGGTTGCTGAGCATGCTGTGAATGAACTGGTATCAGTAGAGGCCACAGAGCAGTGTTGCAGAGGTCCCTGGTCCTGGAACCTGGAGAGGTTGGTCTGGTGGCTGCCTGGACTGGTCGGCCCTGTCCCTTGGCACCTTCTTGCTTGGAGTGGCTTCTCTGGGGTGGTGCTGCCCTCCCTGGCGTAGGTGTGCTCCTGTTGCCTAACGCCTGAGTGTGCTTCTGTAGAAAGAACAGTTTGAAGTTGTGATTTGGTGGTCTCACAGCACCTTTACCATCCCCTGCAGCAGGTCAGGCCATCTGCTCTGAAGGAGGCTCTGCACTGCAGAGGGGGATCTGGGGAACACCAGCCATGCCAGGGGTCACCTGTCTGCAGACCAGACCCCAAAGAAAAGCAAGGGACAGCTGATGAGAAAGATCCCAATAAAACATGTTTAACTTGAAGGTTGCAGCCATGTAAGAAAATTCTGTCATATATAGGTAGGTTGAAGTATAGGTTGAGTCATGTATAGGGTGGGCTGAAGGAGGATGGAGCCGGACTCCTTCCAGTGGTTCCCAGTGCTGGGACAAGGGGCACAAACTGGAACACTGGAAGTTCCATTCAAATATGAGGAGAAACTTGTTTGGGGTGAGGGTGGCAGAGCCCTGGCAGAGGCTGCCCAGGGAGAGTGTGGAGTCCCCTTCTCTGGAGACCTTCCAGCCCCGCCTGCATGCAGCCCTGAGTGATGTGCTCTGGGCAACTTTGCTTTATCAGGGGGGTGGGACTGGATGAGCTCTAGAGGTCCCTTCCAGTTCAGACAATTCCATGATTCTGTGATATCAGGATGTGAATTTTTAGAGACGTCTGAGATTGCCAGAACAAAAGGGCACAGTTGCTCAGTTTTGAGGAATAAATCAGTGGGCCCTTATTCTCCTTGGGTTTGGTGGTGTTTTTTTTCTCTCTGTGTCTCTTCTCTGGCTTATATGCTCCGTCTGGATAGAAAAGAGAAATCTCTGATGTAGTGAGACTGGGGGAGCACAGACCAAGTCATTGCATGTTCTTCATGTTCTCCAAGCAGCAGAGTGTGCGTGAGCCTCCTGTCACCAACCCATCTTTGAGATCCAGCTGCAGACATCATTTTTTTCCCAATCTGATGCCTACTGTTTGTCGTAGACTTCACTTGAGAAATAAATTAGGTAAGGTTTACTTTTCCACAGAGACAGGAAGCAAAACATGGGGGTTTTCTCATTGCCAGGGAGGAGAAGCTGCTGCTTGTAGTGGATCTTCTGATAGCGGCAGTTTGACAGATCTATTACTGATGGCAGTGTGTGAGGAGGGGAGAGGAAGGACACTTCTCCAGTGATGGCAGTACCAAGTGCAACTGTTTTGTATTCTATTAAGTAAGGGTTTAATCTCTGACAGAGAAAAGCATCCCCTTAGTTTGATTTGTTTTGATTGGCAGTGAATTCCAATCTTGTAAAATTTAGATTAATGGATTCTTTTATCTGTGCTTTACTTGTGGAGAAGAAGAGTATTGAGGATTTCTTCTAGAGATATGCTGACTTGCCCAAAAGGAAAAGGAGTAATTTACAGGCAGGGACAACTGAGGATTTCACTCTTTACATCGCAGTGCGTTTCCTTCAACTTAAGCTGATGTAATATTTTAAAGGATGTATTTATGTTGCACTGACAGTGACGAATTCCTAAGGCAACAGAATATAGCCTGTTTCAAATCAACTTTGGAAACCAGGGCACAGCGAGCATTACCCATAAGCGTTGGGGGTTGCATACTTAATTTTCTTGGTGGATTTCTTGCTTTTTCTTAACAAAACTAGCTCGTGCAGGGTAGGGACAGGTGCCAGCCCTGCTTCTTCCTGTAGGCACTTCCCCAGGCTCAGGTGGGACATGACTAGAAAGGGTCTTACTGCAGGTGCTGCCCCTTGGAAGGACTGAAGGCTGGAGCTGCTGATTTCAATCAAGACCTCAGTATGACTCAGGATGTTCTGAGAAGCCATGTCCTAGTTATCTTTTTAAATATGATGTCGCACGCTCCTAGAGATTAAAACTGTCTCAGGGTAGAAACCCAGGATAAAAACTGCTGTATGTAAATGATCCTCAAACTGCAGGGTAAGTGGAAATGAGGGCATGTCTTGGTGTAATGGCTGGATGCATTTATCTGTCAAAATAAACACTAGCGGTATTATAAGCTGTATTAACTACTGGGTGTTTAATGAGTTGATAACAGGAGAATGAACTGTCTTTTATTGCTTTGATTTTTCCCTTAGTACTCAATGGTACATTCCGATTTTGCTGGCTCAGGTACAGTAATTGTTGAAAACGGCCTTTGATAATAGTGTGTAAATGAAAGTGTGGGAGTTCACGCTCCTTTGTTTTTTTAGGTTTCATTACTCTGTCGTGTGCTTTCCAGTGGCTGTCGAGGAATTGGTATTTTACCAGTTTTTGAGAACTTAAACTTCCACAAATCACAGTAAAATAAGCTGTATACTTGGCATATGCCGTGAGACTTGTGTCCTTTTGGCAATATGACTGAACATGACTTCTTGGACATGACTGTCTGAACAGATTAGAATAGCTGAGAGTAGGATAGTTTGATGGACAGATATCCTTATGGTTCTTGTGACGAGGCCTTCTATGCATCTGATGCCACGTGTCTTTATAATGTGTGCTCTGGAGCTGCACCAGGGAGTGGGGACAGAAAGCCCATGTGGCTAGATATAGTCACCATAGAGTTGTTTTGAGAAGGGGGAAACATTTTGGGCCGTATTTTGCGTTTTTTATCCATGTGTATAAGAGAGCAGAGAGGTGGCTGGCATTCCCCTCAGTAAATATCTCTATACCTTAGTGGTTGTAGCACTCATGTAGGATTACAAAAGAGACATCTGAGACAAAGTTCCTTCAGTCTGCAGAGGAATCACACATTTCTCCTCATTTTGCTGTTTCACACCTTATGTCCTTGTTTGATGGACGCTGAGTAAACCAGTGCTTGAGTTTTGCCTGACTTGTGTTGGGTGGATTGAAGGAGAATGGAGCCAGACTCTGCTCAGTGGTTCCAAGTAACAGGATGAGGGGCAAGAGGCACAAGCTGGAACATGGGAAGTTCCATCTAAACATGAGGAGGAATTTCTTTGGGATGAGGGTGTCAGAGCCCTGGCAGAGGCTGCCCAGGGAGGGTGTGGAGTCCCCTTCTCTGGAGACCTTCCAGCCCCGCCTGAATGCAGCCCTGAGTGATGTGCTCTGGGCACCCCTGCTTTAGCAGGGGAGTGGGACTGGATGAGCTCTAGAGGTCCCTTCCAACTCTGACAATGTCCATGATTCCATGTTAAAATCACCGAGTTTTGCCAACCTTCCATCCAAGACTGTACAGCAGATCGGGCTCAAGCAAAACTTGATTCCATCCACTTGAGTTTTTGTCAGAATCAATCTGTCAGTTTTGCATAATGTTACAGAAATCCTGAGTGCTCCTAATACTTGTGTTTCGCTGCTGCTCCTGGTGTGGTTTATGCAAAATCACTTGCAATATGCTCTAAGATTCTCCTGGTGCTCTCAGTGGATTATTTAGAATCCGTGAGCTTTTCAATTTTCACGTGGTAACCTAATTAGGATGCCGTGTGGGTGTTTTAGGGCACTTGTGTTTCCATGTGTGCTCCCGATACAAGAGGATTTTTGTTGTTAAACGTTTCATTGATAAACATTTTGTGCATAATCAAATGCTGCTGATCCTTTGGGTTCAGTATTGGTCTTCATAGTAAAAACCCAGGAGGGGAAAAGTGTTAGGAGAATTGATGGGAATTTTGTCTTGCTGATTATATATGGCTCTTTCGAAGATGCTGTTTGCTCAGGAACTCTATACAAATGCTGTGGACTTTCATGTCACTATTGACTAGTTGCCTTGCCTTCTTGCCACCTGCCAAACCACTGTACAAACATCAAATATGGATCAGGCTTCCTTGTCTGAAAGCTCTTCTATAGGTACCATAGGTTGTTGAGGCCCACAACACTACTGTACCATAGAGTAAAAAAATGAAATTCCCATTTATTTCTTTGTGATATTTTTTTTTAATTGATTAGCCAAGTGACTTAAGTACAAAGTGTAGAATCATAGAATGATTTAGGTTGGAAGACACCTTTGGGATCATTGAGTCCAACTATCAGCCCTGCTCTACAGAGTTTTCCCCTCCACCAGATCCCCCAACACCACTTCTAATCGATTCTGAAACACAGTCAGGGATGGGGACTCCACCCCCTCCCTGGGCAGCCCATTCCAGGCTCTGACCACTCTTTCTGGGAAGAATTCTTCCCTAATGTCCAGCCTAACCCTACTCTGCTGCAGCTTGCAGCCATTCCCTCTCATTCTATCACTAATTGCCCGTGAGAAGAGACCAGCACCAACCTCTCTACAATGTCCTTTCAAGCAGTTGTAGAGAGAAAATACATACTTTGTCATTATCATATGCACACATGATGTAAATTATAAGGGACTGGAAATTATACAAAATATTTTCTTTTATGAAAAAGATTTTTTTTTGTGTTTGGTGCCAGATAACCAGTTAAAAACATTGTTTCAACTCCTAGCTTTTAGAATTCTTGTGATTTAAAACAAACAAAAAAAAAGAAAAGAGAAGCTATAGAAAAGAAAAACTGGAACGGAATAAGTGGATGGAAAAAACACACAAGCATCAGATAGTGTCAGAAAAGGGGACAGTTAAGAATTCATGGGCTTATGTATAAAATTAGATTCTGGGTCAGTGCAAGTCAAGAGAATTTAGTCTCAATAAAATCATAGATGCAACCGAAATGACAAGACTTGGAGTAAATGGTTTGTGGCCTGTGTCATCACATGGTGTTGCTCGGGTGGAAAGGCCAGAAAGGCCTGTGTTGTGCAACAACAGGGAGAACAAAAGGTAGCCAGTTTTAGGTGTAGGACACCTCCAAGAAAGTACTGCCTTGCAAAATAACGAAGAAAGATTAATTTCTATGAGAGAAGGTCACTCCAATGAAGTTGACCTTTGCTTTACAGAAAGTAATATCCTTTTACAAAGACTTGGAATGACTTCCAGACACCCCTGCCAACACGAGCCACGATCAAAACAACCCTACAGTTAATGGTAAATTCTCACAGAAAGGTGCCCTCAAACAAATGGGTGTTTCAGGCAGTAAGTCTGATGTTTTGATCTCTCGGTATCCAGTGCTCCACTTTTGTCATGTGCATTCGTCTCTGTGCTCATGAGATCCCACCTGGAGTCCTGTGTCCAGCTCTGGAGTCTTCAACATAGAAAGGACATGGAACTGTTGGAACAGGTCCAGTGTAGGGCCACGAAGATAGTCGGAGGGATGGATCACTTCTATGAAGATCAGCTGAGGGACCTGGGGTTGTTCAGCCTGGAGAAGAGAAGGCTCCAGGGAGACCTTAGAGCAGCCTTTCAGTATCTGACAGGGCTACAGGATTGCTGGGGAGGGGCTCTTTGTCAGGAAGCAGAGTGACAGGACAAGGGGTAATGGCTTTAAATTGGAAGAGGGGAGATTTAGATTAGATACCAGGAATAAATTCTATGCTGTGAGGGTGGTGAGACCCTGGAACAGGTTGCCCAGAGAAGCTGTGGCTGCCCCATCCCTGGAGGGGTTCAAGGTCAGTCTGGATGGGGCTTGGAGCAACCTGCTCTGGTGGGAGGTGTCCCTGCCCAGGGCCAGGGGGGTTGGAACTACATGATCTTTAAGGTCCCTTCCAACTCTTAACCATTCTATGATTCTAAACTTATCTCAGTGCTGACACAGATTTTTTTAAAAACTGTTTTGGGCTTGTCCACGCTTAGTGACGGAGCACTGGGAAGGCCAGAGGCCGTTGCAGAAGTCCGGTGGAGTGTACGCTGAGCTCCCAGCCACTGCTGTTTTGCTCTGTGCCATTTCATTAAGCATCACTGCACCTGTTGCTAATTGCAATGTAGGTTATTAATAATGAAAGAGTTTGCAAAATCTAATTTATTTCTCACGTTTCTAGCTGTTCAAACAATGGCTATAGATTAATCAGGTTGCCGAGTCAATTTGTGAGCTATTTATTCTCTCCACTTATTAACTGGTTTAAAAAAAAAAATCTTCTGTTTAAATGTTCCTTCATTGTGTATTGATCCGTGTGTGGTTAAAAATAACAAAGCCTGAGTTGTTCTTAGGCAGATTCCAGTTGACTTTCCCTTCAGGGTCTTGCTTCTTTCCATTCACAAACGTGGTAAGTGTTGTGCAGATGTAGAATAAGATGTAGTTGGTGCCCTCAAGAAGTGGTAGAAACCAAACCATGCAAAACACTTGACTTTCCGAGACGTGAAAAATGGAAAAGGAAAGGAAAATTAAGCCAGTACCTGCCTTGCTACTTCCACACGTGGCTGATGAAAGATAAAAATACATGGGCTCGTGTGGTACTTGTGAACAGGGATTTTTAGGAGTGATGAGGGTTACTGGAATGGTTTTCCAGCAGCACCTGCACCCCAGGCCTGGCAGGGCAGCCTGCTTTGTTTGAAGACAACTTTCCAATCCCACTCAGACGAGATTGTTTTATACCTGCTACTGTTACTAGTAAAAGCTAAGAATAATTGAGTGTCAGTGAAGGAAGATGCTTTTCTCTCTCTCTCTCTGTGTATATATATATATATACACCCCTCCCATTCTGGTTTTGTTTACGTTCTGCCTTTGACAGCAGTTTGTGTCTTCTGGGTTGCAATGTTTTCCCTGTATTGTCAGTCTTCCCCTGTTGTTTGTGGGGGTATTTCACACTGCACCAAGAGCAGAAATGTTTGAAAATGGGGAAATGCAATTTGTTTTTCATTGCCAAATGCCTCCACATTTCAGTGGAATGGGGAGAAGTGAAGTCTGGGGGCAAGTGTGTAAAACTGTTCCTGCATTTAATTTATTAAAAAAGCATTTATAATTCATCAAAAAGTGATGCAACAAAGGGCAAGCTGACAGTGTCAGTTCTGGGAGGCTGTGAGGATAACTGACTTCTGACCTGATAACGCTCCGTGGTCGCTGCCCGTGACTAAATCCTGCTTCCATCTCTTCCAGGATCAGAGCCACACACAGGTCGCCCAGTATCGCCAGGATCACTCTCTGATTATGAGATCCATTGTCCACATGACTGAGGCTGCTCATTCAGGAATTATGCCTCCTTCCCAGCTGACCACCATTAACCAGTCTCAGCTCAGCGCCCAGCTGGGGCTAAACTTGGGAGGCACTAATTTGCCACACACTTCTCCCTCCCCGCCTGCAAGTAAATCCGCCACTCCTTCCCCGTCCAGCTCTATAAACGAGGAAGACGCGGATGAATCCAGCAGAGTAAGTGATTCCCTGGGCTGGGGTGGGTGAGCTTGACCTGGCTGCACGCTGGATCTTCACCACTGCAGCAGCATCTTCTCAGCTGCAGTGTGGTCATAGGAAAGACAGATGTTACACTACAGGGGGAATGGGATTCACTTGCTATTTAGCTGCTTAAGAAGTTTCCATGGTACCTCCTTAACAGTAAATGTAAGAAAATATATATATATGCACACATATATTTGGTCTAATAGAATCATATTTCATTTCAGATTTTATAGATCTTGGTGAATCTCTTGTCGACTTTTATCATTTTGGTATTCTCTATTGTCAGATAAAACGCAGATGCCTTTAGAAATAAAGTAAGCTTTCTTCCAACTGCAAGTTTGGTTCATTTACATGGTGCTTTAAATCTGTTACAAGAGGAAAATTTTATCCCAAAATAAAGCACAAAGGCTATTATAGCAGTATATCGAAAGGGCCTAATTTAGACTGTTCATGGAAATTGTGTGTATGGAGAGGTCCTTGTACAGCATCCTCAAAATATCAACATAAAATGACTCCCGAGCCACTTTATCCCTATAGTTAGAGCCACCTTATCCCCTTGCTGCAATAATCTCTGCATAGCTCAACCAGACAGGGCACAGGGTGGAGGAGTGCTCGGGGACCAGAGTCAGCTGTAGCCCGGGGTGCGCTGCTCCAGGGGTTCCCCGTCACCCGTCTGCTGGAGGAGCTGGGAGGGAGGTGGGCACCAGGCACAGCGGGTGTTCCCTGCAGGTGGATAGCACCGTGGGGTTTGCCTGAAGGGTGGGGTTTTAACCATGTCAAAGTCTGGGAATCAGGAAATGCCTCCAAGCTCCTCCTGTCTTTTGAGTCTCTGCTGTTAAAATTACATCTTAATGGAAGAACGTAGATGGCCTATTCAAAATATACTGCAGAATCCTAGAATTGTCTAGGCTGGAAGGGACTTTTCAGATCATATAGTCCAACTGTAGATGAAATCTTAATTTTTTAAAACACAAATTAGCGTTGGGGTGTACTTTTTTAGGTCAGGCTCGTAGAACTGACTCTGAGCCACGCTTACAATGAGTAGTTAACTATTCATGCCTTTAGTTCCAGTCGATCTGATGAGATTAACCTGAGACCAAGTGTGATGTGGTAGGACACTATTTGTGTCCTTGCACAACAGGACTCTCCAAAATGTTGCCTACCTAGTAGCTTAATCTGTGTCTTACTAAGCCAGACTGTTGTTAATTTTTCTGAATTCATCTGATTTATTTTGTGTGTGTATTGACTGTTGTTATTACTGTTTCTTAGGCTACTGGAGAAAAAAGAGCTGCCCCGGATTCTGGCAAGAAGCCCAAAACTCCAAAGAAGAAGAAAAAGAAAGATCCCAACGAGCCCCAGAAGCCAGTGTCAGCATATGCCCTTTTCTTCAGGGACACACAAGCCGCAATTAAAGGGCAGAACCCAAATGCGACATTTGGAGAGGTTTCAAAAATAGTGGCATCCATGTGGGACAGCCTAGGAGAAGAACAAAAGCAGGTAAAAAATTGGTGCAGGGTTGTCTCACAGGAAGTAAAATAAGTCATCCTTGTGAAAAAACTCCTCCTGCCTCTGCTCTGAGTGGACCACACTACTCGCCGATGTAGAGCTCTTGCTCTGTAGAGCCACATTTGGCTTTTGAACCTGATGAAGACCTGGCATCTAAAGAGCATTTTCCTCTAAGAGGCAGTAGGTGTTATTAAATGGCTGTATTTGTCTTTAAATTTTAAAGGGCAGTTTGTAAAAAAAGCTCAGGTGATAATGTCCAAGAGTTCTGTTGAGACCATCTTTTGATGATTCCTATTTCAAAGCTCTTGTTTCCCATTAATCAGAAGTTAGAGAAGGGGAAGGTACAGCACATTTACCAGTTCCCTTTGATCTGCCTTATGAATTTGTCACAAAGCGTGTTGATTTCCAACCTTTGAAGCCAACCCTCTGTGCCTCATTACACAGTCGTGTGTGAAATGTTATCTCCAGCTCAAACTTGGTACAGAATGATGAGTTTTGTGTTCTTCCTTGAGGGATGTTTTTCTCTCTGTACACATGTAACTCCTACACACAGATTGACAGAAAAAAATAGTCATCCTTTGAGGCTCTTTGAGGCAGCTCCCGGTAACAGGTGATGGAAGCTGCTATGGAAGAGTAGGTTCCCATATAGGACACCCTCTGGCAAGATGCAAACGAGTCTCCCTTGTGAAAATTAGGAAACATTTAGTCTGATCAAACAGGTGTTGGTGAACATGGTTTAAATTTACTGGTGATTAAAACTACCCATTTAATTCATTTTTGCCAAACTGTTCTTGTTTAACTCGGTGGGATTCTCTCATACGGGGTTTGGGGAAAGCACGCTGCCCAAGCTCTACAAACTATCTTTTCCAAAGGTATAAAGACATATTTTTTAAATACTTACTTCAAATATTTGTGGTTTTGTTTTTTTTTTTTTAAATGACCTAGGCATTTTTTGCTATTTTATACTACTTCAGATACTTTTTAGCATCTGAAATAGTGGTCTAATATCCCTGTTACTGCGAGTCCCGTGGAGGTAAATTGTGCAGTAGAGTCTTGTCAAACAGCTGGCTGCTCTGCCAGCCCGCTTCTCTTTCACTATAACTCACCATAAATTGTCGTGCGAGTCCAGCCTGTAGACCTGAGACTCTGTATCCACCTGGAAGAACATTTAGATCTTTCAGGGAAGAAAAAGCCCATAAAACAGTAGAGTTTTTGTTTTGGGAGGTTTGGTGGGTTTGGGGTTTTTTTGTCTGCGTTTTTTGTTTGTTTGCAAGTGATTTTGGGAGCATTCAGGCAAAAACATTGTAATAATTTAAGTTGGTGAAATTGTGGTCTCTTTTNCTTTGGGGGTTTTTTGTCTGCGTTTTTTGTTTGCAAAAACATTGTAATAATTGAAGTTGGTGAAATTGTGGTCTCTTTTAATAGGTGTATAAGAGAAAAACTGAAGCTGCCAAAAAAGAATACCTGAAGGCCCTCGCTGCCTATAGAGCCAGCCTGGTTTCGAAGGTAAGTCTAGTTCTGCCTTCAGTGTAAGGCAAGTGAGCTTTCAGCAATGGGGCTCCAATACGGGGGCGCGAGGCATGAGGCAAGTAGAATCCTAGGGTTTCTGTAACACAGCTCTGAAAGGGGATGTGCTGCTGCTTGAACCCTGCCAAAAAGAAAACTCATCTCTCCAATGGGGCATGGTAGCGGAGAGCAAACAACAGCTTCCTAAATGTGCACCTTCCTTTACCTACGGAGGCAAAATAACGCGCTCCACGGCAGAAGGCGAATTCAGCCACGAAAACCAGGCTGACCTTTTGACACTAACGTTTGCCAGCGATTTGCTGAGTTTTGTTTTATCCTCAAGTGCTACTTCTCGAAAGACCGAGTTGCTTTGCATGGAGCTGGAGAGCAGTTGTTGTGTGACAAAGCTTAAGTATTTTCTTGCAGGTGAGGGGGGGGGCGGGGGAGGAAAAAAAGGCTGGTGGCTGTGAATTTGGAGAGTGCTTACAAATGGACTAGCTGGCAGCGAGCCACGAGGGAGTATTTTAGTAGGCCCCGAGTTAAAATAAAACTCACGAAGAAGACAAAGCTCTGCTGCCTTACTTGAGAATTTACCTTTCAACCAGCAGCACTACACTGGTTGTAGATGTCTTCCTTCTCAATGCCATAGCAGTGAAGATGCTTACAGCCATCTAAAATGTGGGTAAAAATTAATCAGGGTGATGCTTCCTCTAATAATATTTCATAAAGATCAATTACGAAAATATCTTCTGTCTCAAGAAGGAAGCAGCAGGAAGTGATGGTATCTAACTCCTGAGATTATTTATTCGAATGTACATCTGCAGAGCGTCAGTAAATCACACAGAAAGTTGCTGTGTAATTAATTAATGATTAAAATTACAAGAGCAGAAATTAGAGGCACGCACTCTTGAAAGCTGGAAGATTTCCTCTGGTGTTGAGAAGCTGTGTTGTTGTGTTGTCCCCAGGCCTTGGATAATATTCTCAAAGGCTTTGGTACCACAGTGCTAAAGTTCAGTGGCAGCTGGGATTCTAAATACCTTTGAGAGAACTTATTTTGTCAGTCCTAAGTTCCCTTTTCAAAAACATCAGAAATGGTATTTTCTCCCCAAATCCCCGGGACCTGGGCTACTGTGGGAGACCTGTGAGAAATTGCACTCCAAGTCCAGTATTCATTCCGTCTCCTCTAATTTAAGGCATCCTTGCTGTAGCTTTTTCAGCCGTGGTGGTTGCTGAGAGTAGGGATGGAAGATACACTTCTCCAGCACGATTTGACACATTCTACGGTAGAGCATAAAACCTGTCACTTCACTGTGCAGGAAGAGACTTCTTTCCGTTGGCTTTGTGTAGAGCTTCTTGGCAACTGTTCTACAGGTCACGTACATGCAGATGTGTAGGACTATGAAAGATGAATCCTACCTTTGGTGCTTAAATATATCTAATTTTAAGCATACACAGTACTCATAAATTTACCTGATAAAACTATACCTTCAAAGGCGCCAGGAAGCCTCAAGTATTGCAATAGGCCTCTTTGGACTGTAGTTTTCCTGGAGGAAAGCTGCAAGACTCTGGAAGTAGGCAGGATTCTCTAAGCAGGGCACCCCCTGATGTGGGTGCAGCCCTTCCAGTGTGTTCACTTAGGTGCCTTGACAATGTTCCCTTGGAATTTTGTCTGGAACTTGGTGCCTTAGATGTGAAGAACTGCAACAAGCAAATTAAAGAAGTTATTTGAAAAGTTTCATTGTTTGTATCCTACTCTCATGTTGTGGCAACTGGTAGATTTGTCTCCCAGAGAACAGGGGTTTTTTGAAAATACTCATACAGAAAGTGTTGGGCGCTTTTTAGCTCTTTCAGCCACAAAATGTAGGTGACATCTGTGACTTTCTGGTGTTGAACACGGGCACAAGTATTTGTCCAAGTGAGAAGTGAAGGTGCCATATGCAGAGGCAGATGAAAGGGTGATGTGGTGGATCAGTGATCTGTTTCCAATTGCTGATTGGTCTTTTCCGATAGAAAACGAAAGACGAAAAAGCCTCCCTGAGTAGCTGTGACTTTTAATTCCCTGTAAACAGCAACAGTGGTTTTTTTTCTTAAAATTACAATGAATTTCTTTTCCAAACACAGGCTGCTGCCGAATCTGCTGAGGCCCAAACAATTCGTTCTGTTCAGCAAACGCTGGCATCCACAAATTTGTCTTCCTCCCTTATTCTGAATACTTCTCTTTCTCAACACGCGACGGTATCGGCATCTCCTCAAACTCTTCAACAGTCCCTCCCCAGAGCCATCGCTCCAAAACCTTTGACCATGAGACTGCCCATGAATCACGTAGCTTCTGTGACCATTGCACCAAACATGCCAACAAACATTGCCACCCCCTTGATAAGCTCCATGGGGACAAACATGGTGGCAACGCCGTCTCCCTCTCAAGTAAGTCCTTCCATGCAGAGCCAGCAGCACCAGATACAGCAGCTCCAGCAGCAGCAGATGCAGCAGATGCAGCAGCAGCAGCTCCACCAGCATCAAATGCATCAGCAAATCCAGCAGCAAATGCAGCAGCAGCATTTCCAGCACCACATGCAACAGCACTTGCAGCAGCAGCAGCAGCAGCAGCATCTGCAGCAGCAAATGAATCAGCAGCAAATGCAGCAGCAGCTGCAGCACATGCAGCTGCAGCAGATGCAGCAGCACATGCAACACCAGTCCCAGCCTTCTCCTCAGCAGCAGCAGCACTCGCCGGCGGCCTCGCAGATCACCTCTCCCATCCCCGCCATGGGGAGCCCCCAGCCAGCCCCTCAGCAGCACCAGTCACAAATACAGTCCCAGACACAGACTCAAGTATTGTCGCAGGTCAGTATTTTCTGAAGATAAATGACCTCCCAAGGTGGCTTTGAGGTGGTGGAGGGGGTAGGGGTAAACCCTGTTTGGCTGAAAACTGTAAATTGTTGCGGTGGTTATGCAGGGATGCATAACAGATCAAATGATCCTCTAAAGTGTCTATTAGATAGGCAATAAAGAACTACAATGTAGCTGTGTATCATCTTTTAGCTGACTATAAATCATTTTGTTTTAAAAAAGAAAAAGAAAAAAAAAACCCAACAACAACAAAAAAAGCTGTGCTCTTTTTTCATGTGATGCCTTTTTAATTTATTTAAGCTTTACCTACAATATGTGAATCAAATGGCCTAATAAATACCTGGACCTTATGACTGCAGAAATGGCCTTTCAGAGTTAGACGCTACAGCCCTTCCTTCTCTAAAAGCGAATAATGCACTTCAAGGCAGTACGACCTCCTGAAGCCCTTAAAGCACAGTTGTAACTACCTGTAAAGTGATGATTGGGTTTCATACAATCCTGCTTGTATGACATGAGTGAGTTGATGGCATTTTTTGTCATGAAAAAAAAAAATAATAGAGTAAATCACAGATTTTTGCCAAAGCTCTTAATTTTTTTTTCCCTCCTCCTAAATGTCTTCAGAAAAACAACGGCAAGTAACTGAACTTAAATGTTTGACCCAACCTTTCACTTCATTTCTCCAAATAAACCTGCCATAGTTTGTAAGAAAATATATATTGACATTTACCCTCTTACGTTAATTCCAATTACAGAACAAATGTGAATATTCTATTCTGTGTCGAAGTGATGAGTTTCAGATTTAATACACTGTATTTTTAAAAGGGAAATGCACTTAAATAAAACTGTTATTACAGAAAGCTAAGATGAAAAATGCAAGAGTTTTTAATACGCTGTAAAACCAGTAGAATATTTAAATGAAACTCCACAACCGAATAATCAATGTAAATATTTTCTTTAAAAGTTGTAAGTTTTCATATCATGTGTTGTAAAGTTTTCATAAATGAGGCTTTAATGTAAACACTGGTAACATGAATTATTAATTGCTACATTGCTTATTGTGTTTTTATGCTGTTTTATACTTTTTTATGAGTTAAGATAGCAGCGATTAAGTTGTTTGTATTTTGCTTATCTAAAATAAATGCTTTTATCTTGCTATAGAATAAACACATTTCAGTAAAACCGATGGGCATAAGTCTTTGACAGCAAACCCAGGAATGTTGCTGTTGGAAAACGCTTCCTTGGCAGATCTGTTTCACTGTGGGGAGTTTTATTGGGCCCGTGGGTGCTGCGGGGAAGCGAGTGCGGGCTCGGCCCTTATGCCCGTAAAGATGCGCCGCTGAGGAGTTGTGAAGAACTTCTCTGAGGCTTCTCCGACCTCCTTTGGTGGGAGGAAGCAGGTGGTGGCTCCCGAGCTTTGCCAGAACCCTCTTAGTTATCCCCAGGAACAGGACAGCCAGCCTCCCTCCCGGCAGCAGTGCTCAGAGGTGCAAATAAGCACAAGTTGTGGTTTTTCTTTGAGTTTCAGCTGTACAGGCAGCTATTGGTTCCCATCTGGGAGCCCCCAGCTCTGACTGGGGCTGGTCCCACGGTGACTTTGAGTTTATTGTAAGCGTAGGACACGCTAGAGGAGGCAGGTGTTTCATGCAGAGGATTTGGAAACATTCACATCCAGTCTGTTATTAGTGCTGCTCCTATATTTTGACTCCTGACAGAGAGGAGAAATCCTTTATTTTCTTCTTTCCCTTCTTTGCCTGCAATCGCTGTGCTGCGAGTGCAGCCTGACCACTATCCCCAGTTGTCTTGCATGATTAATTACAGCATCTGTCCTGTCAGAAGCTATAATGAAGAGGTCTTGATAAAAATTGCAAATTACCACTGGCAACAATCTTAAACTGCTTATGATAAAATGAAAATTAAAAACAGCAAGTGTCAAACCTGAGTGGAATCCTAATCCTGTTTGAGGCGGTGTCCATGGCTACCGCGCACCGGCCACAACCAAAAAATAATGGAATATAGATCCCCAAAAAGTTGGAGCCAGACTGGAGGGAAGAGGTACGATACCCTGTGAGTGTATTAATAATGAATCCCGCTTTCAATATTTCATCATCCTCAGGTACTCTGTTTATTATGTACAAATATTGAACAGCAAGAGGCTCTAATTATAAATTTATAGATTTCTTGGAGGAGAAAAAAAAACAACCCACCCGTGTATAAGTGGAAGCTTTTTGTAATGGGTGTTAGCTGAGAGCTACCCGTGCTCTGCTGATGGCCTTACCCAGGTACCTGGTCAGGGCTGGGAGGGCGGGTGTTAGTTCCAAGGGGGTGGAAGCCTGCCTGCCTTGGGGGGAGGCTGCTGGGGAGGGAGTTCTGCGTGTGCCGGTTCTAGCCAATGTTGCATAACAAAGGGAACCATTTTATCGCCGTTTTGAAACCTTTAGACAAATGTCTTCAGAAATAATTGCTAAACTGCATGTGACAGTAATTGTGTATTAGTTCCATAATTGTCATTTTGAAGACCTATGAAGTATCGTTGGAAAAATGTCACTAGTGATAAGAGTTAATTACAACTGAAGTCTGTTTTCAACTATTTGCAGTGAGAAGCAGGTGTTATTACACTCATTAAATGATTTCATAAATCCTGGGGTTTATCACATTTGATTAAGAGCTGCTGAACCACTGATGGTCAGTTCCAGGAAAAATAGTTTTAATTACTGCAGCTAAACAGAACTGGTCATCGAGCAGGGCTGTACATTTGAAATATCAAAATTTGAGTCTTGAAAAACCGGAGCATCCCTCTGCTTGCTACACAATCATATTTTACATTACCCACGCTAGCATATTGCAGAGCATCTTGTGTTTCAAACCGTGCGAGTTGCTGTTCGTGTTCCCGAAGCCTAAGTGAGTAACTTTGCCATCCTAGGTCAGAAATAAATAAAACTGTTAATTTAAATCGCTTCGTGCGCAGCTTGTACGGGGAGAAGCGCGGTATCCGTGCGCCTTCAGCGCCCTACGTGGGACGAAGAATGTTTTCCTTCCTATCGTTTACAAGCACTTAACTGCTCCCTTCTTTTCCCAAGGTTTCAGATGCTTTATCACCCCGGTTAACCACATTCTACTTTCACATTAACCCAGGTTGACACATGATGAAAGAACATAAGGAGGTTTAATTTTTAGCTGACACAGGGTCATTAGTTTGTAACTGGGAGAACAAAGGCTTTAAATACCTCTAAGCAACATAATCTCAATTTTATATTATCACCTGACCATTGTGGTTGGCAGGACAGATGGATTAAATATCTCAAGTTTAACCAGAAGTCTTGCACTGACTGTTTTCAATGGGGATGGGCTATTTGAATAGCTCCTTTTCCATTTCTCACTTCATGGAGTATTTTGCAGCACTGGACTTCATTCTAACCTTTCCCTCCCCCCTTTGTTTGGCTTTTGTTTTGCAACAGCTGTTATTATCGTTTTTGGTCAGCTGTGATTGCTGGAGGCAAAATAGGACCAGATGGTGTTTTGCTATGCATGAATGGCGAGTTAGAGGAGTTTAGATTGAATAGGCCAAGTTTGAATGGTGTCTATGCACCACCTGCCCTCTTCAGCAGCAGCACACACATCATCGGAGCATGATCTGTCTCAGACCTACTAGAACTGGATGGGAATGGAGAGAGCCTCCTTGGATTTTCTCCATATTTATTGATCTTCCATGCACTAACAGCATAATGCAGTACACAGTCAATTTGAGTTAATTGGATATGACACAGCATGTACATGTAATCTATCACTGTAGTCTCCTGGTACACTTTAGGGTTTGCTGCCACAAGAACACGCAGTATTAGCCTGCATTAATAGGCTAAGTGGATGGAAGCAAAACCAGGATCGGTGTAAGGGCTCGATTCAACAAAATATACTGTAGGTTTAAAACCATTCCCTTGAAAAGGCCAGACACGCAGTTTAAATGCAAACATTTTGGGCTTGATAGACTGGAGTGAGGATTTTGGGCACAGAAAGAAGCGTACCTCGTTCCCGTGCTCCTCTGAGGGGTTTGCCAGGGAAATTGAACCCAGCAGTTGACTAAAAGTAGGGATCGGAGTCAGTCGTGGTGAGCGGGCGCTGCTCGCAAAGGGGCCTGTGTTTCTCTGCAGGAATCTACTTCCTAGCAGAGGGGTATTATGTTAAGCAAATTCCTGATATCCAGCCCCTAAACCACAAAAATTAAAATCAGGCATCCAAGTGGGGTTTAAAGCGGTAAAGGGCTGCTTTGGAATCCTGAAGCCGGGCGTAGAGGTAGGATTTAAACGCTAGAGAAATTGAAGATCTTGTGGGATCCTCCGTGGGGGCTGTCTGAAAGGTGGCGAGTTACACAGGAGCTGTGTCTGGACGTTATGAACTAAAATGCAGGACATTAAGGTATGCCACAAAAGTTGCTTGAATTCTTGCATCACTCGGGTGATGGCTAAAAGCCTACTTACGTATGTAACCGGGGGCTGCGGCCCTGCGCTGCCTAAGTTGGCAGGAGCTGCTTACTCGGTGTCTTTGTCTGGGGTGTCAGGTATCCGAGTGAGCTACTTTATTATGAAAATTGCATTCAGCTGAAAAAAATGCTAAATATTTTCAAGTGCCTGTGGGAAAAGCTAGGTTTGTATTAAAGGATTTGGGTCTTAAAGTCACCAAGAAGCTAATGCTTCTCAGGTGCATCTGAAGGAGAGCGTTTTCGATTATAATACTAAAAATCTTTCAGAAGAGAATGTATCGCTTTGAATGAGCTGTTCTGACACTTCAATAGGCTGTGCTGGAGATTTATAATGTACTCTGTTTACCTCAGTTAGAAAATAGAAGTGGTATTTTAAATACTGGGTTTTGTCCAAGTTCTTGGAGCATTAACATCTTCAGCCCCTGCACAAACCACACTAGTGCAGTTTTCTGAAGAGGTTTGAAATTAAATATATTTTCATCTTCCAGGTAAAATAAATGAAGAAAGAAAGACTTGAACAGATAATTATACTTGATGTGGTGTAGTTGTACAGTCACTTTCTACAGGTATCATTTGTTCCCTTTCCCCTCTGGGAATATCTTTATTGGTACAGCCACCTTTGGTCTGTTATTTTCTCCAAACTGGAGTCGTTACGTTACTGTAACTCCGCTGCTCTAATTGAACCAGAAAGGCTTTGATCCGGCAAATCACTTAAAATGAGTGGATAATTCATGTATATAAGTAGGGATGGCATTAAAGTGACTGCTGGTGTGTTTCGTTACACAGTTGCTCAAGTGCTTTCCTAGACCAGGGGTCTAATTGCAAAATGGTGTATTTGTTTTCCAAACAATTCCAAGTAGTGATAATAAGGAT
This sequence comes from Jacana jacana, assembly GCA_013400555.1. NCBI lineage: Eukaryota > Metazoa > Chordata > Aves > Charadriiformes > Jacanidae > Jacana > Jacana jacana. The sequence continues at coordinate 220,183 of VZTM01022830.1, forward strand.
AATCGGAACCGAAGAGCAACATCGCCCGACTTAACACTTCCTGCCTTTCCTCTCGCTCAGGTCTGTTCCAAACAAGTCGCGGGTCCGATTTTTCAAGTGCCGGTGTCTATCCCCTGTGCTGGTTGAGTGGCCGTGCATGGCCGTGGGCGCGTAAGGAAGTCGGCACCCGAGGGGTGGTGTGTACCCCTCGGGTACACACTGATGGGTTACCGATGGGTTTCTGCTCTGCAAGGCCCTCAAATCCCACACCGGGAGCTGCACTCACGGCTCCGGACTGAGCGGCCGCCTTCGCCCAGTATTTGTATTTACAAAACGGAGCGGGAAACGCAGGCAAGCAAAGCACCATTACACCTACAGGCAACGTGTATAAAAGCCTGAAGGGTATAGTTACCGTGGGCTGGTTTATTTTTAATGCTACATCCCATAGTGTGCTGATAACAAACACTACAGGCTGTATTAGCATAAAGTATAGTTCAGTAATAAAGCCTGTGCGGAATGCTTTTCTCACTGGTGGCTGTAGGTGCTTAATTTGGGGGTGGGTTTTGGTGTTCCATGAATCGTGAGAATTGACCATAGAGCATAAATATTTTAAAATAATAATAATAATAGTGAGTAGCTGTACCATTGCTTAATTTCTTATTCCTCCTGCAGAGCTTTATCTCTTCCAGACCCACTTCTCGGTCCTCCTATTCCTGGTGAACACAAGGAGATGAATACATAGTCCAAAGCCATGTCCAGATGTGCACACCTAAAAAAAACGGTGTGAAAAATGTGTATAAAAATGAGGTGCGCATTTGGGGCTTTTCAGGTGATGTTCTAGGTGCTTTGCAGCATGGGCTGCCAAAGGATTTGGCTACTGCTTGGCGTACTGGCCTCTGGCAGAGTATAGATGAAGCCAGTGATAATGGTCATCCTTGTATAAACAGACTTCTTGCCTTATAATACAGTGGCAGATAAATCTGTACATGTTTTGGTCATTTACAGCAAATAGTGTATTACAGCAGATCTTGAGCTCCTGGTGGAATACACGTAATCCCACGTGTCAGTTTAGAGATACTTCAGTTTCTAGAAGGAATGAGCAGCCTTCCTTTTTTTCTTCCTTTTTTAATTTTTTTTATTTTATTTTAATATATCCCAATCCAAATGAAATCTTGATCCTTCCTTTCAGAAAACGGCCAGAGCTTGCTAGCAGACTTGGACAAATTAAACATCTTTGAACCAAAAAAGCACTGAAAATGTAACATTCTCACATTCACTTCTGTTGAAGTCTGCTGAAGCTGTACTTGGCTTTAAACCCAAGGCTGGGTTATTTCTTTCTGTTTTCAAAGCTACTAATCAGGAAAAATGAATTGAGAAATGATTCTGCCTCCCTGCCCATTTCAGCTGCACAACAGGCGGGTCCCGCTGGGGGTCTGTGCCAGGCCCGGTGCCTGCTGCCCAGGTGATGGGCACAGCGGGTGGTGGGTGCAAGTCCATCAGCATGGCCTCCTGTCTCCTCTTGTTTCACGTCCTCTTAAAGGTCAGTGGAAGCTGTGAAAGCTGTAGCTGGTCATTTCAAAGGGAGGAATGCCAGCCAGCCATGGACCACTGCGTCTTCCTGGCCTTGTCCCCATGGGTTGTGGCACTGCAGTGGCTTTAGCAGGACAGGACATTGCTCCTGGTACCATTAGGCTGAATGCTCTGTGTAGGCAACTCCATTGAGCGCAGGACCAATCAAAAATCAAAACTGAGGGCTAAAGAAGAGGTTGTGAAGCCAGTAGAAATAATTCCAGTGATTCCAGGGGACTTTGGGTCAGGGCTCAGCTGAAGGTAGGCATAAAAACGCAGCCCTTCTGAGTGTGCTTGTAATTTTTTCAAATGATGCAGGAGTAATTCCTGCAGCAAGAGAGAGAATTCGAAGGAAAGGGAGGAACAGCAATTTTCCTCCTGAATTGAGAAAATGAAAACTGTTGGGTATGTGTTGCTATCACAGCAAAGTGTTTCTATCCAGGCTCAATGCTTCAGCGTGTAAACAACTTCCACGGAAATCTGCAAAGTGACTGTGCAGAGCATCTGGGAAAATATTCATGATTTAAATACATTGAGCGAAATGATAATGTTATTTGACTTTGGTTAATCAATAACAGAGGAGAAATGTAACACTTTAGTTTGATTAACCTTCTGCCATGCAACACAAAGTCAATGAAATCAGAAATACTTTGTTCTTTTTTCCAAAATTTGCATGTATTATGGGGGGGGTAGGAAGGCATTGCTGGGAGTGGGTTTTTTTTTCTATATCGTTATCTGTATATTTTATCTGAAGTTTGTTTGTTACTGTAGACAAAATACAGACTTTGTTCAGTTCCTTACTTGAGGTCAAATTCTCTTGAGGAGAACAAGTGTGGGTTGTGTAGCTGTCAAGAGAGGGTTTAGTGCTTGACCCTAAGAAGCATTCAAAGCCCAGATCTCTCTTTTTTTTTTTATTGCTTTTCGTTTTCATTGTTTGTACTTTATACTTAAGCGGGGGCCTCTGCAGAGGGGGAAGCCCCTGCTTTGGTATTCACAACGAGCAGCCTTCTGCCCAAATACCTCAAAAGCCTTTCACGGCAAGAATTTGGAAACCGCTGCTGTGTGTCGGCCGCTGGCGCGTAAGGGGGCTGGGGCAGGAGGTGGTGGTCCACGCGCCTGAGGGAGCCCGGGGAGGACAGGATGGAGGTGGAGTCAGGGGTCCATAAATGTCCTAGCAATAAACAGAAAAAGTCCTGGAGGTATGTAAGCTTGGATGCAGTGAAGCAGGAGTGTGAAACCAAAAAGGGTAAGTTGCTGAATTAATGTGGTTTAGAGGCAGGCACAGGCACTAGCTGTTTAACTGGATGCTCCCTGAATAGGTGATGATGCAGGTTTATGTTTCTGTGCTCAATCAGGAGTTGTGCCTTACATTTTCTACAAGTGGTGTTTATATAGTGTACACAAACTCACTGTTAGCAATAGCCATAAAAAAAGCCTGAGGTTTTGTATAATTATTCACAATTACTATTGTGCAATTGGAAAGTGTAAGTATTCTATTACATTTTCTTTTATAGAACTACAGTGCAATTGTAGTTGGTAATAGCTGTTAACAGTATGAGGTGCTTTGTTTGTATAAAATGCAAAAGGCTTGCAGCACTCCTAACTGAACATGAGTTTTGGCTCACATGCAAGTGTAGTAAAGGTGGGTGCCAGGTCCTTGCAGTCCGGGCTGGCAATACCGTTGGCCTTATCTTTTTTATCTCAGGTAGTAATTCACTGTTCTCCAGGGCAATTCCGAGGGAGCCAGGAGCACAAGAGGACCAAACAAACAGATGGAGTGAGATAAGACCAACCCGAGCAGCGGAGGGGGAAGGTCACCTCTTTGGATCCAGAGTTACACAATTCTCCTGTCAGCCTGTCCCAGGTGGGGCCATGGCTCTCATGTGGGGCAATTTTGGGTGCTGCCAGGTGTTGGGGGGGACACACACTGCATGAGCCCTCCCCTCTGCTGGTAAAGGCAGGAAGTGGAAGTGGGGAAAGGAAACTACTCGATACTGTCTCATCTACCTATCTTGGGATAGACTACAAATACTATGCGTTCTGGGACAGTTTGCAACCTTAATAAACCCTGGCCAGGAGCAGTTGCTGCCCTACTCTCAGCAGAGACTCCAAATAAGCATTCTCAGGGGGAAGCGTGGTTTGAATTGCACCCATCTCCAGCCAACACCTGGGAGCCCAGGAAACATGAGGGCATGTGAGCACTGTGTGTCAGCATCATCTGGTTCAGCAAACCAGAAGCATTTCACGTGGTACTCTCCTGACAGAAACCACAGGCAAATAAAAGTTGAATAAGTCAAGAAACCGTGTCAAGAGGAAATAAAATAGCTTTCAGATGTTTTGAAAGTACCAAAAATGAAATGTTTTCTTCTTCCCCCTCTTCAAATTATGGTCTGCATCAGCTTTTATGTGCAGCAAAAATCCTCCCCCCCGGATTGTATTTGTTGCTCATAATATTCAACTGGGAATAACATGACAGGCTTGCAGAGTGCCTGCAGGGCACAGGGCACATATAGGCACTATCCAAGCTACGTTCTTGCAAACGTTACTTGCTGTTTTTTACCACTGCTGCAGCGTACTCATGTTTATGCAGGCTTGAGGCCATATCATTAGTCCCTGATGATGCCTGTTCTCAACAGCCAGCTGGTCCCAGCCAGGCAGCATCGACGGTAAAGTGACTTTCATCATCATCATGTGAAGTCACTGAGAGATGAGGGAACCTGCCCTGTGAAACAGGGCCTGGGGGCTCCTGGTGGCCCTGCTCTGGGTTGAGGGTGTTGTGGCTGCATCAGGCCTGGGGAAATCTGAAGATGCGTACAGATGAATACGCTCTGCAGGTCTCCACTGACCTGGGAGGTCATTTTAAGCTCCACCTGGCTGGTTTAAGATGCTGCTGGACGTGCTGCCTAAGTTGGGTATTACAAGAAAGAAAACCACGTCTGAACTAGAAAGCTACATCTGCTGTGCTGGTGTTGGAGGGAGCTGGTGGCCTCCAGAAGGCTGTGCTGCCATCCAGCGTGACCTGGAGAGCTGGGTAGAGAAGAACCTCATGAGGTTCAAAAGAGCAAGTGCAGGGTCCTGGACCTGGGGAGGAAGAATTCCAGGCACAGATATAGGTTAGGAGTGGACCTGCTGGAAAGCACTTCTGAGGAGAAGGATCTGGGGGTCCTGGTATATAGTAAACTACCCATGAGCCAGCAATGTGCCCTTGTCACTAAAAGTGTGGCCAGTAGGTGGAGGGAGGTCATTGTCCCCCTCTACTCTCCACTGGTGAGGCCACAACTGGAATCCTGCATCCAGTTCTGGGCCCCCCAGTTCAAAAGAGATGGGGACCTAGTAGAGAGAGCACAGGGCAACAAAGGTGATGGAGGGACTGGAACATCTCCCTGATGAGGAAAGGCTGGAAGAGCTGGGATTCTTTAGTCTGGAGAAGAGAAGGCTGAGGGGAGACCTTCATGCTCACAAGGATCTGAAGGGTGGGTTGAAGGAAGATGGAGCTGAGTCAACAGCAAAGCAGAATGACATAGGCGCTGGGCAGTGATTCTTTTTTTTCTTTTTTTTGCTTTTAAACACCTTCAGTGGAGAATCCAGACAACACAAAACTTTTTGGAATGGACTATTTTAAGGGCCACGCAGAAAATGTTATGTCTCTCTTGTAAGATTAGAAGCCTGGGAAGGAAGAGGAGGAGGGACAGGATAATTTCCAACCTGTAACCCTGCACTTCTGAAAATGCAGATTGTTGTGTTTCTGTTTCTGTTGCAAAACATAAACTTTTGAATTGCAATGTCTTGGGGGGTCAAAGAGAGTTTGTTCTAGGGGAGATAGACACTGTGATGTGGCACTGATCTCTCAGGCACTGACCTGTAATGCTACCAAAAATTAAATGGTAACAGGAGAATGAGAAGAAAGGTGGGACTGGGTGTAGCTGGTTGGAAGCCCCTACAAAGAAGAACAGTTCCAGGGGGGTTTAGTGCCACCCTCCCTGTTGGTGCAGCTGGGTCAGATAGAAGAAGAGTGCCACTGAGGGCACCTTTAGCTGGCTGGTTTTGTGATGGAGATGGCCTAGTGGTATTTCAGCCCTCGCTGTACAGGGCAAAAGCCTGTGCTCAAGCCTGGTGATGTTCAGGTGCTACTGATTTGGCATGAGTTCAGCAGTAAAAATCTGCTTACATTTTAATTTTAAGATCTTAATTACAGAAAAATTATAAATACTAATGAAAGCCCCCATCAAATTAAACCAGTATAAGTCTCCTGCAGGCACTAACGTCCTCTGTCGCCCTTTGAACCTGGAAATAAGCTAATGATATCTGTGGACTGCCAAGAGACCATTTCTGGTTGCCAGCGACCTGACTCTACCTTGCTTCTCTTGGATTCAATGACTCTTAAGCACATGCTTACAGTTAAGCTCATTATGAAGTATGTTCCTGAGTAGGAAACATAATTAAGATTTAAGAACAGTAGAAAAGCCTGTAACTGCTCATAATCCATCTCATCTTTCTCCAACCTTGGAAGTAGGAATAATGAAAATTCCCAAAGGATTTATGTTTTATTTTAGTTTTTGGTTCTGTTAAGGATTTCACTGTATGAAAGTGAAGTGAGAAGTTTGTTAGCAATGTTTTTGTTAAAACTGAAGCAGCAGATTAAGTAGGTGAGTTCATGAGAAGCTGAGCCAGGTTGCTATCGTTCTTGGTGATTAATTAAACTCTGGGATGCTTAAGTGCTGATAACTGCATCTGTTTCTTTAAAACATCCTCCTGGGTTTCCTACATGGAAAAGCATGGGGTGAGAGACTGATCGTCTGCAGCTCAGGGCAGATATTGCTGCAACGGAGATTTGCTGGTCAGGTTCAGAAAGAAACTGAGTCCTTGGAGCAGAGTAGAAAGATGATTCCTCTGTGAATTAATCAGCACTTGAATAAGGATTCATTAACCCATTAGGGTTTCATATATAGCACTTCCATCCTATGGTATTAGTTTAGTGCCATTGGGCTTTTAGCCCTCATGGCTTGAAACCCATTGTAAAGCTGAGAATGGCTCTGGTGCTACTGGACCACATCTTGACGGAGCAGCTTCAGTACGTTTATTAAATAAAAGATGGTGTTATAACTCAGAGCTGTGCTTAAATGCCCACTGTAAGTGAGGTGAGGGATGTTCTGACCCAGAGCCCAGTGCGGTCCCAGTTAGTTTTGCAGCACTGTGTGAAGGATTGCGAGCAATACAGAGCTTGGGGAAAACGGGTGTTGAAAGAGATTATATTGTTTCCCGGTGAAGTATGATTTAATTCTTTGATTCATTTATTTGTGAGTGCAGTGTCTCACCTTCCACACCCAGGCAATTAAGCAGCTAGTCGTCACAAATAAAATAAAATATAAAATAAAATCAACTACTGCCTCCATCACCCCAGCATTTGATCACAAAGCAAAACCAATATTGCTGGGGTTTTTGTCTTCAGATAGCAGTGGGATTAGATTCTCTTCCCTCCTCCTTTTCCCACTTTTGGCCCATATACAGCTCCTTAAAGCAATACAGCTTTGCTTAAAAAAAACAACAAACCAACACATCCCAGCAGCATAAACCAAAAACAACGGTGTTCATTGAAGTGTTTTGTACATCATAGCTGCTACTTACCATTTTTATTCATCTTGCATTTATAGAGAAAGTCTGTCTTGATATCTTGAAGGCACTTTTAATGAGTACACATCATGAATTTTCCAACTGCTTTTAGACTGAAAATGATTTCCTTTCTATTTGACACAGAATCATGTTATTTTACATTTTAAAAGGTTCTTGCACACCTCCCCGGCACCTGGATTGTAAGTGATTATTGGCTATTGTAGTTAGAAAATGAAAGTCAGTAGATTTCACTTCAAGCCTGTTCAACTAAATAAGAAAGTTAACTTTTGCTTAAAAAAAAAAAGAGAGAAAAAGAAAAAAAAACCCAACCCTGCTGCATAGCTACTGTACTCTCAGCTAAAGACCTGCTCTGACATATTCATGCAAAAGGTCATATCCTGCACTCCTCGTCTGTAAAGCTCCTGTACCAGCCAGCCCGTTGCCCTTGCCCCACCTCAGGATGCTAAACCTTCTTGTGGCTTCAAAGGATGGATGGGTCCAACTCCTCAAGAGAAAAAACCAAGCCAGGTTTATTCAACACAAAGCCACCGTTTCTGGTTTGGGAAGCCCCCTAGATAAAACATGTTGGAGACTGGAAGGCAAGCAGGGATAATACCATGTTGTGCACATCTTCTGCTTACTCTCCTACTCTCCTCCCACACCAGAGAACGGGCTGGGTGAACCTTTGCTACTCCTATTTTTAGGTCTTATGTTTAAAAGACACGTTATGTTAATTTTAAAGCCATGGCAAAGGTTATGCCAACTTTGGGAAGTTTCAGACTGGGAAGACAAAGCTGAGTTTCATGAACAAACTCTATAGGTAAAAATCTGTGAAAGAGTGAGGCTAAGATAATGGGAAAATTTACCATATTAAGTTAGTCTTCTCCAAGCCTTAAGCCTAATTGTCACATACTGAACAGTAACTGCTAATTATTTTTTTTCTTTTAAGAAAATAAGTTTTTCCTTATTGTATTGAGTGCCACTCAGCTTTGACCTAACCCTGCTCTGCTGAACTGTCTGAGTAACTCCCAGTTTTGATGTGAACAGATGGAGGCTCCTGCCTCTAAGTGGCTGCTGTTTGAGCACCACTAATCAGATGACTTTACTGACCTTCACAATTAAGTGTAAGAAAACAGTGCATATTTTGGTCCTAACCCTGTAAAACTTCAGTTTGCATTTTAAAAATATTTGAGTGAAGAAGAACAATGAACTTTCACGGCAAGCATTAAATAGATAATTAAGAGTATGAATATTAAAAAGCTCAGTTTAAAGAGCTACTGATTAATTTGCTGCAAGTTACAGCTAATAAGGTCTGTAAGGAGGAAAACAGGTTTACAGTTTAAAGATTGTAATTAAATCACTTAGAATTTGTCCCATTTCTCATTCTCATTACATGTGCATGAATAAAGGACTTTAGTCACACAATTTAGCAATTACTTGGGTAAAAGAGATGTATCTTTTCTGTTGTTAGTTATTTTGATGATCATACAGTCAATGCCAGAAAGCAACCGAAACCATTGTTATTTTTTGAAATGCAAGTTGTTGACGTGCTTTATTGTCACGGCGCAGAGTGGCAAGGACGATGTCCCACGGATGGCACGAAATTAAAATCTCGCTTCCGTGGTTTAACAAGAACGCAGCAAGAGCTCTGCCAGAGAGCAGCACGCTTCCCACGGTGACCCCTGGAGGGTGCAGGGCAGGGGTGACACAGTTAAGGGCTGCTGGTTTTTCTCTGGTGTGGTTTCCCCACACTTTGAGCACTTTTCAAGTGTTCCCACTCCAAAATCCAGTTGGGCGGGTTTGCGGTCAAACCGCTAAGAGTGGCCTTTGACAGGGTGCCTGGAAATGGGAGGCTCCTGGCAGTTCTCGGGGCTTAAGCAATTTAATGCTGATGCCACCATCATGCTGCTGCTGATCCTAGATGCCTAGGATCTAACATACAGTCTGCTCAGTGTTCATATTTAAGGACTAATTTGCAGACAGGGAGCAGAGAAACGACTTGTTTTTCAGCTAGCTATCACATATGGCTGTTCAGTTTTTGTGCGAGGTCTTTACGGAGAGATCTAAGACTTGTTTTCCAAAACTCACCAGCGGAGAATATGATGGCAGTTCTTATTAGGAAACAAACACAGCTCTATTTATGCAGAAAAGCTGTCTGTTCATTAATGATCTTATGTAGGTAACAGCTAGCAGTAGTGATGGCAATTCATTGCTTGGAACACATTTACCCAAAATGCTTGTATTTATTTTCAGAGAAGATGACATATTCTGACTTGTTCAATACAGATATAAAGAAATATCTGTTGTGTTTTACAGAACAACTGTCTTTATTCTCTCTTTTCCTTTGTCCCCTGAGCTTTAGAGTATGACTATTTAATTAAAGATTGAATGAGAGACCAAGTTTAATTTTTTCTAACAATAAACTCCAACATATTCAACAATGTCTCATGCCTTCCTGGCATTTTGACGTACGCCTGCAGCAGAGAGTCTATTGAATTTGGTATGTGACTAAAATCTAACAAAGAACACTGTCTACTGAACTCTAAATCTGCTTGGTTAAATCATTCAATGTGCTGTACAAGTTGTACAGCTGAAACTGAAAATAAGCAGAGCCCTTGCAAAACACAGCCAAGAAGCAGCTTAGCTAAAATTCTCAAGGCACGACTTAGGAGCTTTGGGGTAGTTTTGATGGTAAAAATAACCACTGAAATTGTCACTTTATAGGAATTCATCTTATTTCCTTTTCTTGTTACTTATTACTACTCAAACTGAAACTGGGAGAAATGTGTTTGGTTGGATTCTTGCAACCAGTTGCCACTGGGATTGCTATTTGGGCAAACACGTTATTGCAGTAAGAACTCTGTCAGTCTGGGACATGGAGTTGGCTCAGCGTTGACATCCATACAGTTGGACAATAAACGCTTCTTGTGCAGGATGTGAAAAAAATGCCCTCTGCTGAAAAATAAAAGTCTTCTTTTGCATCTGCAGTATATTTGTCTGTCAGACTGGCCTCTGCAGGGGAGACACTTCCATGTGCTGGCACATTGTAAGAAAAAAAATATAGCAATAACAGTAAGGCAGTACTTCATCACATTTAAATAACAAATAAAGAAAATAGGAGGCAACACCCTCTGAACTTTGAGAGATGTATAAAGCCTACATTTTGTGGTAGATAGGGTCTAGAGGAATAGGCAAAATAAGATGAGAATGCTCTTAGAAATCTGGTGAAACGCTGTTATAAATCCTGGGCTAAGAATTCTTCTCTGGTCAGACTCTGTTGAAAGCAGTCATTGGAAATAAAAAGTGAGGATATTTATGAGCTGTTTAATACAATAATCTGAAGCCATGATAAATCTCAATGACCTGTTCCACATGGAGGTTGCCCTCTGAATTATATTGGGGCAGTTATAATGAAAATAGCAGGTGTCCTATTGCTTTTTGGTCAATTACCATAGTTAATGAATGAAGCAATTTTTTTATTACAATTTAATTACCCAAAATTGTTCAGCTCACTTGCAGCAGCTGTTTTTCTGCAAGGGCCTTCTTTTGAACCCGATTTTTTTAACAAGTAGGTCATCTCGAACACAAAGAGCTTGATCCAGCACTGCGTGTATGAACTTCTGTGCCCAGAAGGATGAGCCCCAGAAGAGATGAGCCCCAGGATTGGGAACTGCATCCTCTCACTTTTTAGGCTGGAACTATTGCATCCACCTCAGAGCTGAAGTCTTCCCACCTCTATGCTTTTTGCCAGAGCCACGTTTCTCAGCACCATGTTTCTTTCCACCAATGAACGTGACCACGATGGGAGGTGTGTGGTCTAAATGTGGTCTCAGGGGTCTAGTTGTGACTTCTCCACACATGTAAAGCCAGTTGCCTTAAATGTTGAAGAAAGAGTTCCTCTGAAGTACTTCCCACGGATGGCTGTCCTGACTGCTCTTTCCATTGCCGTACCCCAGTACCTGCCCAAGTCTGAGCACTCCCAGCATGGTGGAATCATGCCCAAACATGAGGGACCCAGTTTCCTCAGCGTATTCATTGCAAAATGTCCTTATGGCTTGCTGTGCAGTAAATGCATGTGATACTGAGACGGACTCCCACCACCAGAAGACATCAGCTCAATAAATGAATTATTAAGTAAAACTCTATGGTCAGACTAGGTAATCACAGTGATCCCTTCCGGCCTTAAAATCTATTACCTTAATTCTCATTTACCCTAAGGCCATTTTACCCCCCTCTAGCAATACAAATGGACCTTAAGGTTTGAATATTTATATCCCCTTTGAGGTATCTTTATGATGTCAGAGTGATGCCTCAGTAACCTTTGTATGAATGAGAATGAGGAGCTTCTAGTCCCTCAACTGCCATGTTGGAAGTTGGCTCAGGGGCTGGGGTTTTGCTCGTTTCTGCAGTTTTCCTTGTCTGATCAATACACAAGTAGACTGCTTGGGAGTCCTTGTTTTAATATTTTATTGGCATTGATTTGTGTAACTTTGCTTATGCCTTTTGTGCTGGGGATTTGCTAATTAGTGACATTACCAGTAGATCCACCTGCCCTTGGCATAGTGCTCAAATCAAGGTGCACACATCTCCCAGATGAGATGTGAAACACCACCAACCTGTGGAGAAGTGAAAAGAAACCAAAAAAGTAAATGTAAAATGGTCTGGGCTCTAAGCTTGGAAACGAGTCCTAACGGCCCACAGCTGGCCATCAGATGTCTCTGCAGTGTTGGTGAATCTCAGCTGGTGAAAATCTGGGTGGCACCAGGAGCTCAGTGTGAAACAATAACATCTTGACCTAAGGGCTACTTATTAAAGTTGTTGTGTCTGTGCCTCTGGAATTGTGTTTTCTTCAGTAAGACCTGCAGCAGGATGGCCCTGATGAGCAAGACAGGTATGCACACTCCTGTAGCATCCTCACCTTTTTTGTGGTCTAAACATGATCTAATAATAAAAAATAAAAAAATAAAAATTCATGGTGGGTGCTTGGATTAGATGAACATCTGCTCACTGATCTGTTTTTAAACTGCACAGTAGCTCTTCCCCATAAGCTTTTCACTTGGATGAAAAGAGAGTAAAGAAGAGCTAAAAAAAAAAAAAAAAAAAGGAAGAAAAAGAGAAATTCAGATGCTCCAGATTCCTGCTGGATAAACGCTGTCATTCAGTGCTTCTGAATTCAGCACACTGCTCCCTGCATGGAGCCCTTCGCGCCACTAACGTCGACCCAAATGCCTCCTACAGAGAGGGGCTCTTTTTGTTCCATTGGGTATTGAATGCAGCGTTACAAGCCATGACTTATGGCAGGAGAAACGCAGACACCCAAGGACAGATTCCTCTGTTGCATAATTCCATGGTTGAGAAACGTGCCAGGGACTGCAGAATCATGACCAACACATTTCCAGTATTTCCTTCTGGTTGTCTTCATGGCCCAGCAGAAAACCGTGGCAGCTGGAAGTGAGGAAGGAATGAAGCTGTATTGCTTTCCAGAGGAGTCAGCTGGCCTTCAGCAAGTGCTGTGAGAAGTGGTCCACCTTAACGGATCTGTCACAAGCCCGTGGACTGGGTCTGTATATCTATTGCAATTGTTGTCCTAGTCCCAAAGTCCTCCTGGGGGAATGTCTCTGGATGGTAAATGCCTCCTAAGACCTTCCTGCTTGCAAATCAGCACCTGCAGCTACTTCCTGCGGGAGTCCAAAGCATCTCTGGGCCTCTTCCCACAGCAAAGGGGGACGAGCAAAGCTCAAAACCACACATCTGGTAAAAGGCTATTCATTTTCAACCCAGAAGTGGAAGCTGTTCAAAGTAAAGAGCAGGAGATAGCTTTTGTTGCTGTTGGTTTGGGGTTGGTTTCTTTTCTTTCCGTTTTGAAATCTGGGAACTCTCAGCAGGTCCATGCCAGGGTATATTCCTGCACCCTCCTGCTGCTCCCTCTGCCCAGGACTGTTGGGGTCAGATGGTTGCAGCATGGTCTGGCCACTCCAGTTTGGAGAACGGTGGGGGTTCCCATGCAGACCCTGCTGGAAGCGGGGTGCAGGGCTCAGTGGACCAGCAGTATCCATCGCAGCAGCACCCAGCCCTGTTGCATGGGTGCTTTAATGAGGCAACAGGCTCCTTGCAGCTTATTGCCGTGGATTACACCACGACGCCTGCTGTTACCCGGTGTGAAACCCTAAGCCGGGCTGACACGATGTGACTCAGGGGACCTTGTATGTGGAATGACGTTACAGGACGTGGTGTGTGAGGAAAAGCAAAGTTTGTCTCCCCTGGCATGCAGCACTTGCTCCCCGCTGCCGACGTGGCCGTGCAGCCCGGCTTTCAGCGGGCGGTGGCAGGGCAGGTGTTTGGAAGAACTGGGAAGTTTTCATTAAGCAATTTCAAATCTCATTAGCAAATCTTCATAAAGTGATAATGCAGTGGCAATATTAGCCTTATTAATCCAATATGAAAGTCACTCTCATGATAGAGAAAAGAGCCAATAAAAGGCTTTCATTCTGTACAGGCTAACAACACATGCACCAGTGTGCTCTTAATGAATGCACAGTTTTAATCTCCCGGAATCAGCTCAAAGCTTTGGAGTACAGTGAATTAATACCAATGGAAACAGTTTCAAAGGTTCATTTTTACCTTCCTAACAACTGCTATTACTCGCTGAAATCAAGAACCTTTTGTTTAAAAAAAAAAAATAAAAATTGAGCCAACCTGCAACTAAATAAAACCCCTAAAACTTTTCATTTAAGCCTGACAGGCAGACGAGATTTGTGCTGTCGTATAGCTCCAGATAAAAGCAGCACCTAGAACTGCGTTGCAGTTGCCAGGACGACTACCCACTGCACACACTCAGCCCTGCTGACTGCAACAGGGGAAAAAACCAAACCCAAACCTTGTCTGATGGATCAGCTCAACCATCAGCCTTGGCTGCAAAAGAAAAGAGCAGGGCTATGGTCATTATGGGCATTTTTGGACTATGCTCATACTTGGCCAATGCTTGATCAGAAAGAAAAAAATAGGGCCACCATCTGTTTCTAAATTCATCTTTGGATCTTAAAGCTTTCTGTAAGGAGATAAATGGCAAAACAAGTCTGAATGCTTACACATTTTGCAAGCCACTGGCTCTCCTCTTGCTCCGTGGTTTTGCTCACGGTATGAAATCTGTTCTGTAGGCTGCTCCATCTAAAGCCCGTCCGACATCAGATATGGTGTCTCACCCTTTGACTGATGGCAGGGGGCAGGGAGAAACGGTGCAGGGCAAGCATTGCCCTTCTCCCATCTCCCAGCTGGTCCCATCGCTGGTGGGTCACAGCGAGCCCTCCCAGCAAAGAGGTGACCTCCCTCTGCCACAGCAGCCTTGTTCATACTGTCCCCAGCAGAGATGCAGGCTTATACCTGTATCATCTCTGCGCAGGGAGCATCAGCTGGTGCTGAGGCATGGTGCAGAGGTGTGCCAGTCCTGAGGTGGGCTCAGTAATTAATTTCAGCAGCAGTTACTCTTACAGACGAGGACTAGTTTATGCAGAACACATTTAATTAGGTGCTGCTTTCTCTTTACTGTGTCATCAATTAGCACGGGCACACAGTGGTTTGTAAAAAGATCGATAGGGTGGGGCTTTAATTACTTAGAGAACATTATTTACCTTATTTATCCCATGGCCAGTCAGGTGTTTTGTGTTTATAAAAGGGACTTGGAAGGTAGAGGGTAGCCCCTGCTGCTGCTGCTTCAGACCTGGTGAGGCTGGTTAACCGCTCCTTGTGTCAGAGATGCTGCTCACGTGAGTAAGAGAGTGCAGTTCTGTGAAACGATGTAGATAAATGCTTCCCAGAAGTAATCAGTTTCTTTAGTTTTTTACCGCATAAAGAGTTTCTAACTTTAAAGGCTCTTTTCGTGAATGGGAAAATATGAGAGCAATTCCATTTATCTGAATGAATCTTTCAGCAAGCTCAGGGTTTAGTGTGGGGGCACTGCAGGCAAAATGTAACAAATGCAGTAGCATAAAAATGATTAAAGCATGATGAGCAAGGTTAAAGAGATAAAAAAATGAGAGGGAAAGATTTGGAGAAGTGAAAACAAGAAATCTGTGTGATACTAAAGGGTTTGTCTATTTTTCATGTTTACTTCTTCTGTGTTCATAATTTTTCGGTCCATCATCAATCACTGTCAATTTGAAAAAGTGCTATACTTAGGGTCATTTATCCAGGGCTATTGGAGGCTAAAATTATGCAGTTTCAGTCAAATATACATGAATAAAGACTGTCATTTCTGATTAATGACATGTGACTTCAGTGTCTTACAGAATCATCTTGCCATCCAAGCTTTACAAAAAGGTTATTATGTAAGGCCCTTTCCATAATATATCTACTTTTCTTCTAAGAACATTGCAGAAGGCATCTTGCTCACATTAAAATCAGTGCTGATACCCCTTATTATGCTGGTGGTAATTGCTCCAACAGATTTAGAAGTTGCCAGAATAAGTGAATTTTTGTGGGATTTGAAATTACGTTACTTGAGGATGGTTACGAAGCTCGTGGTTTTGGTGCTGCTCCATAGTTTGCTTTTTATTTTAGTTGTAAGAGAAAGCCTATTTTATTAGGAAAAAGGAAAAAAAAAGACCCCTACTGTATGGAACACTTATATCATGAAATATATTCAAAAAAGCGCCACACATGGCATTTCAGCATTAATTACTGTTTTTAATGATCACCGTTTCCCTGGTCATCCTGTGCATAACACAGCCCTTCTACGTGTTGGCCTAAGAAAGGAGGAAGAAGGAGAGTTTAGGGAAATGAAGGAGGGGAAGGGGAGAGGTGCCTGTGCCAGGGGCTGCAAGAACATCCCCACTGCCACTTAGCACTCATAGGGACAATCTGTTGTCTGCCTCTGAAGACCATAGGGTGCTGTACGTTCTCTTACAGCCCCTCAGCTACTTCTCACGCCTGTAAGCAGACTGCCTATAGCAACTATCGTACCGGCACTCCCCTTTCAGAGCTGTTTCTTCACCCCAGGACAGATCATCGCTCACACAGGAAAGCTTTGCTTTGAAGGGAAAGGAGAAGGAGCCTCTCTGACGTTTTGCCTCCCATCACTTATGGCAGAGGCAGACTTTATGGTCTCGCCAGAAACCTTGGAGTCTCTGGGTACCCACAGAGGTTGCTGCAGGGAGCCTCCCTGCTGCTGTGTCACTGCAAGGGCCCTTCTCTTTGGCTCTTTCTCATACCAAGAGCAACATTAGTGGTTGCAGCCCTCCAAAGGCCCATTTCCACAGCAGATGTGATAGTGGTTAGGCTGCAGCTGTATTTATTCAGCCATGGCAACCTTTTTTTGCCAGTACTGTTGCTAGTAATAAGGGCTACTCCATCAAAATATGTAAGGGCTTCTCTGAAGTCTGGTTCTCACAAAGGAACCTGGAATTCTTTTTCCTGTTCCCTGAATTCCACAAGTAAGACTCATTTCTTCACCTGGGCAGCCATAAAACAGAGGACAGCATGATGGACAGGAGTATCAGAGGAACTGGAGTACCTCCTAAGAGCCCAGCTGCCCATAGACCTGAGCAGGCAGTAGTGCAACTCCTACCCTGGGCCATCCTTTAAAATAGTCTGTTCATTAGAGAGAAATTCAGTGAGCAAATATTCCTGCTAAATGCCTTTCCCTGGCCCTTCTTTTCCCTCTATACCCTACGCATATGACTTGATAGTAGAGATAAGAGAATGGAGATAGTAGAGAAAGAACCATGTGTTTGCCTGCAATAATTTATGCAGTGTTTGGTGGTTAAGAGCTACTGGCATGGTCAACAAGCTAATTCAATAATCTCTCACCTTTTGCTAAGCAATGTGTTATGGCAATGTGTCCTAAATGGCTGCAGAACATCATGTCACAAAGCACGGTTCTGCTGGGACTAGGGGTTCCAGGGGTGGGGCTGCATTTTGAGGGATCTGATAGGTAGTCACTGCCTCAGGACTTGGATTCTCTCACCACTTAAAATTATGACTGTATTTACTATGGATTAGCCTATGCAATATATATAGAATCAACATCTGTTAATACATATATGTGTGTGTATTATTGTCTGTGAAATCGGCGCATGCAAACACACACCCTGATAATGTCTCCTATGTGCATTGGTGTTCAGTTACTACCTGTATAAATAGATACATTTATCTGCTAAAAAAATCCCAACCCAGTATTCCTCAAAACGTGATGGTCTTGCTAGGAAAGTAGGATTACACAACAGCAGAGGAAATAAGGTGAAAAACCCAAGATTTTGGGTAATGAATAGACAGCAACAGTAAGAGTAGTGAGGAATGTGCCAAACTTCCTATCTGCATTGCACAGTGCAACGTTGTCCTATTTTATGCTATTTTTTCTCTGCAGATCAAATGGTATCCAGAAACACGGCATGATATAGTTGACCGAACTCTCATCCGTTATATTTAAAGACCACAACACAGGGCATCTGTAATATAGGACTGTACATATTTCTTGTGCTTCTGAAACTATTAAAGCTCCTTCAGTGTCACGATGCGTTTATTTATGAGATCATCAAAGCCACTTAATAACTTTCTCTTGGTTACTTGTTTACATCTGTGTAATGCAGAGCCAGATTGTGTAGCCCACAGTCACATCAGCAAGCACTTACTCAGGCACGTTGTGCCGCTGACATAAGGGTTTCACAATCTGGCCCACGATGTATCAAAATACACGAGGCCAAGATCTTATCACTTACAATCATGTAAATCTGGCTTTAATCCATTTAAGCTCCAAGTGAGGTACCTAGATATAAATCAGCGAAATTTGGTTGGCTTCAGTATTTGATTCAGTGGAGCTACTCTGATTTACGCTGGGAAGATCAGGCCCATTAGATTGGCAATTTAGAAAGGCATTTGCTCCACTGCATGTATAAGCGTTAGGACAGCTGACATTAACTTCACCACACACACAAAAAAAAGATTATTTTCACACCAGCTATTTAAAACATCTCATTGCACGATCTAAACAAAGAGAATTATGTCAGAGTTGGAAGCAGGAAGGTTTAAGAGTCACATATGTCTTAACCTTTACACTGGCTATGAGTACATCAGTTCCTACAAGATGAACTGCATTATAAAGTAAATAGATCTGCTTTAAAAGAAAGGTCAGGACACATGTTCTGCTAAAATCTAATTTCAGTCTATTGCCCTATAACCTACTGCTCTCTGGAATACAACAGATATAATAGTAAAGAGCCTGCATTTAATTATCTATGATATAAAGCCTCCTTATCCTCCTGAGAATATTCACAAGAATAATAGAAGGTATTATCAAAATACTGAATTTACTTCTGTATAGTGACTGCATTCTGTTTTAACTGTCGTTCCTGCTTTCTGGAAATATTATTCTAGTGCTTCTTGTACCCTTAATCCAGTGTTATATTACTTTTATGTCCTGGAAGACTAGATTGGTTTACAGATCCAACCAAACTGCACTGCATACCGTTAGCTGCTGGCAGGTTCCTGTGAGCGTATCAAGAGCAAGCTTTGCTCATCATCCTTATGCATTAACTGTTTGCTGCTGCCTGCTTTTAAGATGAATTACAGTAGGATTCAACAGCTTAATAATAGCATTAATTTTGCCTGATGCAAGCCAGAAGAACTTTAAAGCGAAGGGTATTTGCTCCAATGGCAGTGTTAGCCTGGCAGAGAAACACCTAAAGATAATGGTGTAGACTTGGAAAAAAAAAAATAGAATAATTAAGGTGGGCTTAGTCGTTTTATAAGTGATGTGCCATGCAGTCCTAAATCAACATGTCATTTAGAAAGGAGATAGATGGTAAGTTAGATTTTAATGGTGATCATTCAATCACATGCCTAAAATATTTAAACAATTTTCAGGAAACAAAAGAGAAAAACACCTGTCTCGGGTGTAGATCTAAATGAGGAGTTTTTTGTCTCATGTTTGACACTGCATATATCATTGCAAACGGGTGTGTACAAAATACATTCTGAACAGCTATCAGCTGGCCTAATTACTGAATAAATTAGAGTAACTCCACCAAAATACAACAGCTGAGGATCAGGCCTGAACCAGCCATAACAATCCATCTCACCTGGGACCCAGGAAGGACTGTTCCAGAGGATGCTTTGAAAGTGAACTCCCCCTAAGAATTAGCATTTTAGCAGGGTTTAAGAGGTTTCTAATTTGATTTTTGCAGATGGGTAAGGATCAATTCCTTGTAGCCAGAATCCAGAAAGTGACAGAGCTGGCTGCATTCATAGCGCACGCTTCTGCCTTCATTCTTCCATCCGTCACCAACTCCACTATCTTAAGATGACTGTTCAATACGTAGGTGAAATAAAACTTCATATATTTGTACATATACTTCCCTGGAGACTTTTCCATGGAAGACAGTGGTAGTCATTTAAGGTAGTATCCTGTCATCATTCAAACTCGTCATTCCCACTGAAGTCCAGGGTATTCTGGCTCCTAAAGCTGCCCCAGGAAAAGGAACAGCCTGAATTCCTACATCTGTGAGTAGTTTGGGAATTGGACTGGAAATGCCTATGAAACTGTTATACAAAAAGATGTGATGTTCTATTTTCTTATGAAATGTCTTTTTGTGTTATTGTTCTGTTGGAACATCCTGCTTTGGTAAGAGTTTCCAGCAGAAGCTCCTTGTAAGAAGCACATCAGTTTTGGTATCGTGCTGTTGATGTTACATCTGGGAAGGTCCTCCTGGCTGCCACTTCCTTAAGTAGCTGAAGTACATAGAAGGTCTTGCAAGAACCAGTGATAAAATGTCATGCTATAGGCTCTGCCAGCACTGCATGGTGATGTGCTCAATAGTATTCTTTGAATGTTTCGAGAAAAAATACATCACAAAATAGTAAATATCTATGTCAATTGTTTCAGTCTTGCTGCTTATTGGGTTCCTCATCTCATATCTCCAAAAGGCTGTTGCACCTGGTGAAGGTACAACAAGAGCTACTGGGCTGCTGGTAGGTGCAGACTTGTTTTTTAATTCCTCTTCCTGTGTTTCTTTCAGGGATCACCACAGACCCCACGTTCAGCCTGGGACTGCTCTAGTGCAGCTCCTTCATGGAGGAAAAAGGCTGTGATACCCCACTGAGGGGGTGGGGGGACCTCTGTGTGACCCCCCTCATGGGTATTTTCTTGTCCTTTTTGGTAAGTCCATAAAACTATTGCAATCTGATGCATTTCAGAACTATAAAAGATACTAAGGCGTGTGACTGGGCTGGTGAAGCTGGTTTAATCGTACCCAAAGGAGAACAATATATTCCACCTAGAAGCAAGAAAAATGCCTCTAATTCCCCTTTAGGGAGCATCGATATAACTAACTTTCCTATTCCAGTGCAATGAGACCTAGCAGTCTCTGTAGAGACCCCTGGGTTTACTGTTTCCAGTTTTCTTAGAAACCTTAATACTTCCACACAGGAGATTCCTTCTAGGGCATTAAAATACAGATCCCTAGGACCCCTCTTCCATTCCTTGCAAAATTAATGGTAATTACAAAGAATGATTAGCAGCTTCAGTGCTTATTAGTCTTAGTTTTTAAAATTCTGAAACAAATGTTTTTTCTTCCACTGCAACTGATCATTTTAATTTTCCTTCTTTGTCTGTAATAAAAATTGACGTTAAAGGATGCCTGAGGCAGTGTAATGAGAAAATGAAATTAGTTTTTCAGTTGGCTGGTCAAAAGCATTTTATACACGATAATAAACAGTTTATTTTACTCTTTTGCTTATGACATAATAAATGATAAAAACATTTTCTTGAAATAGATATTGCCCACTATGCTACAGAGATTTTTCCACTCTTGGGGTCACGTAACAACTGTGAGGAATGTCTGCTGCCTTGATCTGCTTTTCTTAGCCTTTTTTTTGGTTACATGCAGTAGCGGTTCTCCATGCTGAACATGACCAAAAATGGGGGCTTTTTTTACCTTCTTGAAGACCTTTCTCAGAAACACTGGGTCAGTTACACCCTGTCACCTAAGAGGAATTCTGTGGCAACGTGTGGCTCAGAATTTTACATAATATCCTTAATGCCAAACCCTGTATTTAAACCAAACTGCGGTGTTTCATTTGCAAACCATTGAGCAACAAGAGGTTGCTCCAAACAGAAGCATCGTGCAGCCAAGCGGTCCCACTGCAGGGGATCAGCCCATTTCTTCCTCTCTGTCTTTAAACTTGGTGAGGGGGCCACACTGGGGTTGTTAATGGTTTGTATAAATTCTCGATTGTCAAACTATCCACTGACTTCTGAGGCCATGAGAACACTTGCAGGAAAGGGGAAGAAGAGGTTCAGGGAGTTGTTCAGTGGAAGTCTGTGACCACTTGGAGATTCATGCTGTTTCTGCTAGCTGCCCCTGCATCCACATTTTGTGCCCATTGTAAAAGCCTTTTCTTCACAGAAGCTCTTTCTGAAGCGAAGGTACAAGATGCTTTGAATTGTCAAGATTGGTTCAGATTGATTATAGCAGCTTCTTCAAAGCAAGAAATCAAGATAGGCTGGTGGTGAGATGAACACATAACGTATTGATAAATGTAGTTACATATATGAACTGGGGAAGAAAAAGAGAGAAAAAGCTGAGTTTCTTACACATGATTCTTACAGTTTTTGACAGCTTGAACTCCCACATGCTTGAATAGTTCAATACTGGATTAGTGTGATGCCTGCTTGGCGGATCCTGTGGGGCATAGACTCAGCAAGAAACACATCATTCAGGATTTTGGGGACAGCTTGTAAACTGTCCAACACTACTGGCAATCCCACTCCAATCAAAGTCAAACTTGAAGGTGGAACGAGTCAGGGAAAGAAGAGAAGCTCTCTTATTTATGCTCCCAGTATTTATGTTCTGAATTGCAATTAGTCCAATTCTGCAGGATAATGCCAAGGAAAGATTTATTTGTAAAGTAATATGAACTGTATTGAACAAGCTTGTGTATGCTTAATTACAATAGCAAGAAAGAAAAGTAGAATGGACATGTAAACTGATTATTTATTTACTTTTACTGAAGCCTATGCCAAAACCCCTGCCATTACATTTACCAAATCCAGAGGGTTACCTAGTAATATCAGGGGTGGATTACTTTTTTCAATGTTTAGGGAAATGGAAAATTCTCACTCAAGTACATGTAAAACTTGTTTGTAAATGGGAGGCTACTATTGAAAGTTTTGGGATTTTAACAACCACACCAATAATATTAATATTCCTGTTAAGATATTAATAGCACCGCTTTTATTATGTGCCAAGCTAGTTTTCACTAAAACAATCAAGATTTAAGAACAAAGAACCTGTTTGCATATACCTAGTCATATGTTTTCCCACACGCCACTAGGAGCCATCATGAAAGTGAAGATTGCATTTTTGTTAAGATTAGCTTAAGATAAGATGTGCTGCATCTCTATGATGAGCAAAAAATCTTAAAAGTGTGTGTTTGGGTATGCATTAGAAACAGAGACCTGATATTACAGTGTTCATGAATCCAGCAAAAAAAAAAGTAATAATGCAATAGGTGGAAAACGACCATCAAGATTCAAAATAATGAATAGTGTGAAAGACTCCTCAAGTGGTCACCTGCTCCAGTTCCTGAGGGCAAACCCAGGTTGTACTTCTCTGGCAGGATATTATAAGGATAACCAAACAGCTGAAATTATTAGCAAGAAATACAGTAATCTATTCATTCTTTAATGCCATTAATTCACAGTTTGTGTACTGGTACCTATGCAGACTTATTGGGATGGATGATTGGGTGAGCTTCCATGGCTTCTGCTCAGAATTACAAAACTTGTTTGGAAACAATTAGCTGCAGGTATTTCACAGCTTTCAGGAAGCAGCTCACTTGCTCTGGATAATTGTGTCACCCTTCCTATACGTGTAGCATAGGAAGCTCAAGGAATGTGAAGAGAAATGTGACCCTTACATCTGAGGTCCATTTCCCCTGCTGAGCAGCAGATATTCCAGTTTTCAGCGCGTCCCTGCTGGGATGGGGCTGTGCAGAGTTCTGGCCATGGCTACGCTTCCTGGCTCTAAATCCAAACCCAAGAGGGTAATTTCCTTGTCTTGGCCCCAACACAGATGGTGGAGGAAGGAGGAATATTAAAGCAAATGCAGTGGGTAAGACTGGTTACTTAACTTATTCCTTGAAATTTACTCTGTCAAACTACAAGTGAATTATATATTAATTTGTAATGAACGTGTCATTCCAGTTATATTTCCCAAGAGAGATCTAATTTTGGAGGTGGCAAAAATTCTCCCTCTTAAATTTCACAAGGTTACATAACTATCCAGGAATTTCTTTCAGATACCCAGAAAACATTTTAGGAAATGTGAACACTGTGGCAGCAATAGAACACTTGAACCTGTATGGAGCCATACTTAAAACAGGGGTTGTTCTACAGATACTCCAATTGTTTCTTTCTCCAATGGTGAAAATTGAATGAATTAGTGAGGGGAAAAACTTGTGTTATGCATTCCCTGCATTTATAAGACCCTAAATAAACTCTAAATTCCTGAAGATTGGGATATTTTTCCTATGAAAAAAAAATGCAGCTGTTTTCTAAGTGATTTTTTTGAAAATGAGCAAATTGATGTGTCAACTGAAATACCATCTACCTCTGCTTAGCATTTGATATCATAATTTCCTTTTATAGATATTATGCCCCAAATATTTTATTTAATGTAAGTGTTTGGCATAAGTTAGGTGACCAATTGAGTTAAGCATTTCACCTGGCTGCCCCTTCCTGGGGTGTGCAGAGGAGGTCATGGTATCTTCCACATATCTCTGGCTTTCAGTAATTTTCCAGGAAGCCCAAGGACAAGCAGAGTGACCTCCCTTTTATTTTAGAACTTGATTACAGAAAATAGAAACGTGGAAGGGAAAAAAAAAAATCAAACTTTTTTTTTTTTTTAAGAGGAAGCAACATCTTTGTGGCACTTGGTATTGCTTCTCCCTTTCCAGCTCAGCCCCTGCTCATGTGCAGTGTCCTTATGGACGTGGTTTATGGGTATATATGCTCTTCTAACATACCCAAATATTTACCTTGTGCATTTCAGTACACCATGGTTAATTTTACTAACCTCCCCTTCTCAGTAAGTGCCAGCTGTCTTTGGGTTTCCAAGGCACTTGGATCTGATAAGTGAGCTCTTGTGTTAGCACTGTGACGGTCAAAGGTCCATGTCAGGTCAGGACCTCTGCTCCGTGGGAGAGATAAACTGATTTAAAACTACCAGAGGAAACAAGTAAAGGGAAAAATGGAATTTATAAAGCTTATGAAATGTCATGAGACATGTTGCAGCCTTTCGGACAAATGCTGAATGCAGTTAACCTGGAGGAAAGGGGGGAGATCAAAAGATCACCTGTTACTAGAAAAAGACCTGTGTGGGACATAATGAGATCTTTTTTAGCTGTATCAGCAATCATGCTTTGATTTCCTTGTGGGACTGGAAAGGTATAATTAGGAACATTTTTTTCTTCCTCTACAGATTCAGCTTGGGCGCTTTATTTAGTACAATAAAAAATCCAGAGAAATAAACCCGTCATATTTAATTGGAGTTCACAGTATAACATTTGTTAATATTTGCCTATTTTTGGTTAAGTGGATAAATCACATAATTCTTAAATATGCAAGATATAAACCACAGTCAATTAAATGATAGCTAAGGTACTGTGGCAGACCTGATTAAACTGGTGCGCTATTAAGATTAAATACACAACACCCGTGGATCAATGTCTTGCGTGTGTGCTGAGAGACTGAGAAAGAGGTTTGCTGGAGTCCCAGCCACCCCAGACGTGGCTCCCACACATTGGATATGAACCCTGAACCTTCAGACTGTCTGGTCTGAGCAAGTCATGCAACTCGTTCCACCTACCTACAAAGGCAATCTGCATCTTGTATTTATTTGTACCAGCTGCCACAAGACCCAGGTGGAACGTGCTGAGGTGCAGTTTTCCCCCCATTTCCTCACCAACATAAATGGGGGAGAGGAGGGGAGGGAGGAGATTGGATATCTGGAACAAAGTTTTCACTCCGAGGGTGGTGAGGCACTGGAACAGGTTGCTCAGAGAAGTTGTAGATGCTCCATGTGTTGGAGTGTGGAGACCAGGCTGGATGGGCCTTTGAGCAACCTGGTCTGGTGGGAGGTGTCCATGCCCAGGGCAGGGCGGGTAGGAACTTGATGATCTTTAAGTTCCCTTCCAACTCTAACCATTCTATGATCAAAAGTTTGTGCCCCTGGAGAGGCTCCCACTGGAGTCAGAGAAAAGGTGACAGCCCTCAAAATCAGTGTTTGCTGCAGTTCAGAGCAGGATTTACCTCTGAAGGTTCAGGTTCACAAGCACCACTTCATCTCTCCTCTACTTGCCCAAATGGGAAGTGCTCCTCATTGAAGTTCAATGTAACTTTTTGAAATCTTTAATCAAATTCTGTTGTTAAGATTTAATGCAAAGATTCATACTGGAAAAAGGGTTTTTCCCAACTGCCAGATCTGTCACAATATTATAGGTGTCACAGCAGAATTAGTATTATCCTTTCTCAAATTCCTCTCCTAAGATTTCTTGATGTGAAGAAGTGAAAGGATTAGGGAAAAGTGAACTAGTTAAAAAAAAATATAACTAAATCTGGGATCAATTTAGAACCAAATCAGAAATATGTTTATTGTGTACATGTTAATGAAAAATGTCTACCACCATTTTCAATTTTGCGTTTTGAGACACCTGTTCACATCAGCAGGAATAATTATAATGTTGAAGAGTAAATCGTTCTTGTGGTTCCACCCACCTGAAAAAATGTATCAAAATAAGATTCCTTCCTTTTCCTTGCCTTTTCCTAATAAAATTTTGCATGTTTGGTTTGGTACGGGACTGATTTGGCAAATCTGAACTAAATAACATGTAAAGAAAATGCTTGTGGTTGAAATTATAACTAGACTTAGTGAAATCAAAGGCTGGTCAATCTTTGAGCATTTTCTGAGGTGTTTTAAGACGGTGTTATAAACTTGGCAGGATCTGGTTTTGAATGAACGCGTAAGATTTGGATTCTGTCTTGTGCTCACCTGTAAGCTATTTGTGCAGGAACAAAATTCCTGGGAAATACAGCCCAAGAATGGCGTAACTCACTGCTTCTGAAGTAGTTCCAGGAGTCTCTCCAGGTACACCATGCGTGGATGGCTTTTGTTTCTGCTCTACCAGCCTTTCCAGCACAAAGTAAAATTGCATTATCTTGGCATTTCCTGTCTTAATTTCTGCAGGGCCACATCGCTCTTCTCCTCCTTTCTTTGTTAAGAAGGGCCAGAATGGTGCAGTGTTTTGCTGAGCTTCGCCAGGAGATGTTTCTTGCCCCTCAAGAAAATGGGGCTAAAGCAGAATCAGACAAGTGTGCACGTTTGCCATCTTGCTCTGCTCTTGCAGCGCTGACTGCTTTGTCAGGGATAATAACATTAGGGAGCTGACCCTGCAAGGTAAACCACACATTTATTTAGTCTCTAAGCTCTGCTAGCATGTTGGTCGAAGTGTGATCTTTGTCAAGCCCAGAGATGTAATTACCTCAAGAGTTAATGCTAATTGGTTTATTGAGTTTAATTGAATATCATTAAAAATACTGTCTTCTCACACAGAAACTAAGACAATATTCTTCTCAAGGAAAAGCGATGATTCTTATTTTATCATCCATATATAACCTTAATTTTACATCATTTTTTTAACAACAGATTTTGGATGAAGGATGTCCATCACTGCAGACATTTTATTTTTAGTTCTGCCTACTACTCTCAACCTTTTCCAAAGTTTTAGATTGAGAATTTGAAAAAATGTTTGATGATATCACAAAGGTTAATTACAATTTCAGCAATGACAAGAGACATACTGTAAATGATTTAAAGAATAATAAAACTGTAGAGGTGAAAAGAGCTGATAAAGGAGGTTTCAGTCATCATAATGGATGATGAGTTGGAATAATTGGACAGTTTTAGTGATGATTATCAGAAACTAACATGATCACACAAAAGTTTCAAATGCTTTTAGATGGGATTACTGATCAAGTTTTTAAAAAAGACCACCTTACAATTACTGATATTTTTTGTCATTGCCAGGACTGCAAGTCTGTATGGCATATATTATTTTGTGAAAGCAAAGTTTAGAGGGTCCTAGATAAAGATGGAGGTAGAGGTTTGGGTTTGAATATGGAAAGTAGAAAAATTACAACATATGAGCTCATTTATTTGTAATCCTCTTGCAGGGTGTTTTGTGTGTGTGTGTGTGTCACAGTAGGGAAAAAAAAGTTACTTTCCTAATAATACAGGAAAATCTTAGACATACGGTCAGTTAAACAGCTACATTGTGGCTGGAGAACTGAAATTTTGGGGAACTGTCCACAAAGTCCAACTCTTTTGTGCCACTTTGAAAGATTTCAAAAAATAACACATATTTTGTTATTTTGTTCCACTACTCTAACATTAAAAGGGACAGAGTGACTTCTGTCTATTTATTTCATTTCAGGTGTGATAGGTCTCTGACCGGAGTCTTAAAAACTGGTGTTTTGCTAATAATTTGCACCTGGTTGAGACCACCAGTAGCTTCTCTTTGAATGATGACTAAATCCCAACACAGGTCAGGCTGATTTCAAGTCATCTGCAGCACTCTTGTAAGAAAAAGTTTGGGGAATTGGGTTTGAATATGGTAACATGTAGAAGATGGAGTATATTGAGCTTCCCCATTATTCAGAATGCATGATGCTGTAGTGTAATAAAGGTAAGGATCACAGAGTGTAAATCCTCTATAGAACTTAATTTAAGCTTTCTACTCAATATTAAAAATGTATTAGTATTTCATTCCACTCTAAGGCCTGTTTAGCTGGTTCCCTTTAGTGTCTCTGACTTGTGGTTACTAAGGCAACTCTGGCATTGGAGGGAGAAACACAATAAAACTATTTATGTTATTTATTTAAAGGCATTTGTTATTCAAAGTGGGTTTTTCTAATATTAAAGATGCTTACTGCATTTTCATTATAGAACTTATTTTTTCAAACTTTAATTACACAAAAGATGATAAATTCTGAATACTTCTTTTTTTTATTTAATTATTAAACCGTTTTTCTCCCAGATATGCAGGACAAAGAGAATCCATATAAGTAATAAGCTAATATTTAATAGAAAAATTTAACATTAATTTTAAAAGCATTTGTGTGGGAATAGCTTTGCTTCTTATCCACTTCACCAGCCATACATAAACCTCTATCCTAAGACAAATGCTGGTAGAACTGCCTTTTATCGGGTCATCAGGATTAGAGACAGACAAAGCCCACACTGCTGAGAGCCGCTCAATCAGATTTTTGCAGGTGGACCCAACAGAGTTGCTATTGAAGTCAGCTGAGTCTCATTTTGACTTTAGCTAAGTGTGGCTGATGGGAAGTTATAAAGAGGTTCATTGTAAAGCAGCAGTAAGAATTTCTCTGTTAAGCTTGTTTTCCCGTTTTCTAGCTGGAAGTTGGAAGGATTTGAAACTCATCCGGGGATTTGAAACTTCAGCAGTTTCTCTCCCTCTGATATACTTCAACCAGGCAAAGAAAATTTTCAGGCTGTATTATGACCCTAATTCCTCCATATAACCCATTATCTGCTCATTATTAAGCTATAATAAACATGGAGTCCTTCAAGGGCTTTTTTTTTTCTCCCCAAATCACTTTAAGAATGAAGGCAAGCAGTATTGAATCAAGGGCATATTGTCAAATGGAATAATTTCAGGGTAAGCAGAAATTTTCTTTGAATTATGGCTGGCATCTTGGGTAGATGGGTGTAATTTAAAAAGAAAAAAGGCAAAAAAGCAAGGCTGGAGTTTATATTGAAGAGTGGGCTTAAAGGGGATTCCCATCAGTTGCTAACTCAAGTTTTTTTTTATGTATCTTATAGAAAAACTAGCTATGACAACAATGTACTGTTTGTGGATAGTATACAGTATGATAAATTAGATTGCACAAGTTAAGTGGCTATGTATGACCACCAGCAGCAAAGAAGTTACATAAATAAACCAAAGTTAATTAAAATGTTAGCAAATATAAATAATCCAAGGTTAGTGAACATTGTTTCATTTTAAATTAATAAATATGCAAAGGTAATGTTTATAATTAAAGCTATAATTTATCTTCATGCTCGGCTTGTTTAATAACAGTGGTAACATAATGTTACATGCAGAAATGGAGTAATAGATTTGTTTAGCACTGACATTATAAACAAATGTCTCAGTCTATTTATTCTAAGTTATGATACAGATTCTTTTCACATGCATCTGATGGCCTTTAAACCATTTAAAACGAACTACATTAACGTAATCTAATCTTGATACTGAACATAACATTTCAGTTTGAATTATCCAGAATCCATGATCCATTTTATTACTCACAAAGCACTTTATGCATTTATGATAATGGCAAACCTTGCTCTGTTATTTAAATCCCATTTCAGATGGGATTTTTTTTTTATTATTATTTTATTTTTTAAAACATTTTGGTAGTAAAATACAAATAAAGAAAAGTCAATGCTCAGTAAGCCCTTTAACAAAGCAAACATTTCAGCTTTTTATGACATTAGCAAATAATAAAGAAAAGATCTGACATTTACACTTGATGAAATTTTATGCTATAACAGAGATGAAGAAAATGGAATGGAAATCACACATGATAAAACCTGTCCATGAAATTCAGACGGGTCTTAAAAATAACCATTGCTAAATATTTTGGGAGTTCTCTTACTTTATTGAGGTCTGTATTTTACTGGAAAAATCTGTCTTTAAAAGTCAGTTCTTCAACACATGCAAACACTCTATTTAGTTGGAGCCATTCTGGTAAAATAATAATGAGGGACTTCAGGGGATTTATTCATGTAAAGAAAGTGGCAGTGTGACATAGTATAGAAATATTCAAATAAAGGTTTGTAGGAATTAGAATTGATTTGATGTAGTAGTTGCAAGAAATGGGTGTAGTTTTCCTGAAAACTTCTGGTAAATGTTCTTGGAGCTTGCATTTAATCAACTTGATTTTGAATTCAAAGTACCTTATATTTATAGTGGGTCTAGATTTTCAACTCATGTGCCCATGGCTGTATTTTCTGCTGTTAGAATATTACATGTGATGCTACAGCCGTTATGCATATTAACTTATTGCAGTGAAATTTATTTATAGTTAATTCACCCTTTTCCATAGATGAGATCACTCGTGTATAAAAATAGAACACACAGGACCTAAACCTGAGGTGAGCAGCTACTAGCACCTCCCTTTGAATAATAAACTAAACTGATTAAACACCAGATTTATTTGACCACCCTTTGAAAGCACAGTTCAGGCTGGCTTTCCTCATCTACTTTGTTAGCATCACGATGACACAGAGAGGCGGGATCAGGCACCCAGTTCACACGCGAAGCAATGCCTTCTCATTAAGGGAAGATGACTGCTATAGCCCAGTATCGTGACTCAGAGCTTATGTGATCAACCTACTGGTCTAAAGTAAAAAATAAAAAAAAGGCAATAAAACATAGTCAGTGTCTGAATACTAAATTTAAAGAACACTGAACACT
The DNA here is from genome assembly GCA_013400555.1 of Jacana jacana. NCBI lineage: Eukaryota > Metazoa > Chordata > Aves > Charadriiformes > Jacanidae > Jacana > Jacana jacana. The sequence continues at coordinate 250,891 of VZTM01022830.1, forward strand.
CTGGGTTTTATGGGTGGGCTTTTCTTCTGATAAGTCACCAAAATCAGCTCCCTGGCAATCGTGTGCGCATAAGGCCGTTATTAATACATTGCATTTTTAAAATTACATCATTCACTCCTGTGGGAAAGTTTATCTTTTGAAAACTTCACCTTCAATGTCATGCCCAGCAGAAACTAGTCCTTAATAGAAATGATGCATGAATATTTATTTTCTCTTTGTATCTGCATGTTAGCAAGGGATTTCAGTAGGGGCATAAAAGACTGAAATACCGCTGATGTTACAGGGAAAAAAACCAACCTGAAAATCCTCACCACAAAGCTAAATCTACTCTAAAAGTGTTTCATTGTACTATGAAAATAACAGGTAAGCAAGAAATCTAGTGAAGCATGTAATGTATAGAATTTCACAAAGCTATAATGAGTAAACAAATAGGTTATAAACAGGTAAATGTGATGGGGCTTAAAAAAAAAAATAAATATGAAGATGGGCAAGAAAGTAAGAGGCAGAAGTGGCAGAGATTGTGTGAGTTGGGTGGTGGCTCTCACTGAGATTTTGGTGTCTCGCTTAGTGTGTCCCCGTCAGGGTTCTGAGATGTCCACACAATGCTTGGCCAAGAAGAGCTGTTAGACTAAACCATGGAGGGGAATTAGGAGCCAAGATGGGAATTGGGCTCTCAATTTTCAGTCCCGAGGCTGGCTCCTTCGGTTGTGTAGGACAATTTAAAACTGCTCAGGGGCATTGTCCTTGCTGCAAGTGTGAAGTTGGTAATGAGCTATTTAATGATTTTTAAAGACTTGGATGGTATTGTTAAACTGATGACCGTTACACATTTTTTGAAGTGAGGCAAGCATTTGGTGTCACTTTTAATTGTCATTATGAGGGCAGAGCAAGGGAATATTTAGACTGCTATTTTTGAGATGTTTCATTATGAGAAAAAGGCAGCCTCCTAAAAGGTTACTTTAAATACTGTCTTTAAGGAGAAAAAAAAAGAAGAGAACATTTCTACAAGAAGTTAAACAGCAGGTTTCAGCTGTATCATTCTCTCTAAATGATCTTTTATCATAGGAGAGAAAACAAGAAAGGTACCCTCAGAGGTGGTACCACACTATTTTTATGTTGATTGCAATAAGTGCTGAGAGTAGAGTGCTTTCTGAGTAAAATCGATGTCAGGGGCAGGGGGGGGAAGGCAAAAAAAGAGGAAAAAAAGCAGCACAAAGACTTCAGGATTTATCCTTTAAGTGCCTCTCCTGGAACAAAGCTGTGCCCAGAGAGGGCAGGAGAGGAGGCCAGGAGGAAGGAGGTGGACAATAGAAAGGCTATCACAGGGTGAAAGGGGTAATGCAACAGGAAGAGCATCAGGAGGGAACATCTTCATTAATTTTATCATGTATTTACTTTCCTAAATCTTCTTGTGTGTTCACTCAGCCTTGATCCCATCCTGTGATATCCTTGCAGATTTATAGTAAACATCTCCCTTCAGGGTAGTGAGAAAGAGATAAGCCTGAACTGTAAAAGAAAAAAAAAAAACAAAACAACAAAAACCCAGAAAACCCACAACCCAACCAAAAAAAACCCCAAACTCAAAAACAAAGAGAAAAAAGGAAAGCTTGGTACAAAGCTATCATCACTGGTACTGTCTGATAGCACCTGAAACTGATAACTCTTAAAACCCAGATACAATATACCCAAATTACTCCAATGCTCTTCCGCTAGAGAAATCTTTTCCCCCTTTCTTCTTGAAAAGCCTTTCCTCAGAATAATTATTAAGGCAGGCCTAGGGAACCGTGCTCATTTCAGAGCTTTCATTTTTAGAAAGGCTGTTTAATATTTATATAAAGCTCATGTTAAGTTTATGCACCTGTCAAAATACTAAATTATATGATAGTGATTGCAAAATGAGCTATTTATCAGACAGATGTCTCTACCAAACCTGGAGTACACAGATAGGTGCTTTATTTCCCACAAGCTGATTGGGAGGGGACGTGTTTAACCCTCTTGCCTCCCAAAGCTGCCTGGGGTGAATGGAACGAGCCCTGCTGAGGGATGCCCTTTGTGACACAGGAGATATAACGCTAATAAATGAATTGAATAAACCCTTGTGAAGTGCAAGTAGCTATTCTGCTTACCTTCATGTTTTCTACCAGGCTCTTCAAAAGTTGCCTTGTTTTGGTATCGGGTGGCTTCTTTCCCCAGCTGTGGCCTGAGGGGTAAAAATATAAGGTGAGGATATGTTTTTAGCGGAAAACAGATGTTCTCACAAAATAATTCCATAATCAACACCATTGTAGAATAATGCTTAGAGGTGTGAAAGTCTGACCTCAACCAGCTATAAATTGTAACTGAAATGCTTGTTACTGCCAGGAATAGGTCAGTGTGTCAGGAGCCCAAGTGAAGGGGCAGAGCTGGAGGGAAAGGTCGTAGCAGGAGAGGACGGAGAGGCGACAAGCTGAGTAACACAGGGCATCGGTAATGCCACAACCACATAGGAAGTTTAAGCAGCTCGCTGTAACTTCCTCCAGGTGCCTCTGAATTTATGCCTTGTGGTTGCTGGGTTTACCCATTTGCCCCTGAGACACCCAGGCTGCCCGTGCCCTGGGCACAATGCAGGGCCATATTTTCATCTTTAATGGATGGCTCCTGTCCATCAGAAACCCCTACTGTGTACAAAGTTGGATGTATATATTAAAAACCAAGTAGGCTGATCCTAGTGCTTGGATCTGGCATCTAGGAAACGTAGCACCTCGCCTCCAAGAGGCTAGGCTTCTTTTACAGGATCTCAAAGAAACAGTCAATGACTTTACGTCCAAACGAATCTTGTGCTGCTTTATTTTTTTTAATGTATTTATTTATGAAGAATAAGCTGCATGGGCTTCACTCTGCTTTGGAGAGAAATTCTTTGTAAATACAACTAAGACTCTCTAATCCCTGTTATAATAAACTTCACTGATCTGAACAGGTGTATAGCACAGTTGCTGCTTTTCAGCAGCACGGTGCTTCCTGCATGAGCCACGGAGAAAAATTTCTCACACTGGGAGGAACAAAAAAAAGAAAGAAAAGGGAGAAGGTGAAATAACTGAATTCATCCCTCAAATGCAAATCCCTACCAGTGTGCTACTAAGCTTCCTTGAATGTCTATGCACCCAGGAACCAAGAAAGAAACCAGGAGCCACTATCTGCCTGGCAAATCACCACCTGCAATTGCCAAAAGCATGACAAACCCCTGGTAAATGCACATTTGGAAGCATGCAGGTTTTTTAATAAGTTCTCAAATTCAAAAGACATTAGGGAATTTTGCACAAATTATTGAAATAAATTAGCATAATAGAAAAAATACACTGCATATCACTTGTGTGTACTGCATATCTGCACTTATTCCAGTTACCTAATGCATATATTAAACACACTGGGGAGAGAAACAGTTTTTTTACTCAGTTTGCATTTGTTTCGATTCTGTGTGATGGATTATGAATTACCATGCTACTGATATACCTATGCTAAAATACAATACAGTAGATGTCTAATTATGACCTGAAGTGAAAATGAATTATGACTCCTCTTGATACTTCTTATGATTTGCTGCATTATAAATAACAGTGATTTATTATTGTTTCACCTACTGCTCTGCTAGTGATGGATCATAATAGTAGATCATCATAATTTTGAAATCAGAACAGAGCTGTTTCTTCTTCCATATAATTCAATTTTAACTCCACTACTGAGGTTGTTGAGTATCACAATCCATCTACTTTACGTTATGTTTTATTAGAAAGAAGATATGTTAATATATTTGGTAGCTGTTCATTACTAACATCTGTTTATTAGACTTCTCTATTAAGCTGTCGAACATACCTTTTGATAGTCTCATTACGCTTTCAACATGACCCACATGGCAGCTACCAAGTAGAACAGATGATCAAGGACCAGTATTGAAAAGGAAGACTTCCCCTTATGTACGTGCTGTATATTTAAAGCAAAACTGCTATTCCATTATTGAACATTTTCAGATCGATGTGGTCTTAGTGCCGTAATATTCAGTGGTTCAATAAGACCCTTTCTTTATGCATTTGGTCCCTGGTAGTGCTTTGTGTTCGGTTATTCCATATATTGTCCCCCTCTTAAGAGTTGGGCAGGGTCTCTTCCTGGCAATCCTCAAGAAGTGGGGCCTGGACAAGGACCTTCCCTTCTCCTCTGTGTGCATGTTCACGTGTTCACCTCTGCAGTGGAGAACCCTGTCTTGTAAAGCCCTTCCATGCAGTAGGTGTGTGGAGCCTGAAGTAATTCTGACCTACGGGAGTACATTTATATGCAACAGGTTCATGAAGTATCTCCTTCAGAAGACTCTGAGTCTCCTCTCCCTCTTGCTGCCACCGGATTCCCCTCACGTGGCTCTCATCATAGTTTGCCTTCTGTTTGATGCTTCAGCAGCCTGCACTCCCCTTCTTTCTAAGGGCCCCAGCATGTCAGCGTGGCAGATGCTACGTAGCTAATGAGTGGCTGAAGCAAGAATCTCGCTGGCAGCTAATAAAAACTTTATATTTGAAATTAAGTCCCTTTCCCAGGGAGAGAGCAGCCTTCTCCAGCTTTGCCGACAGCAAAGAGGAGGAGCCGATGGATCTTTCAGTGGGACAGACTGGGCGCTCTTGGCCATCGCTGCGTTTGCTGTGCACAAAGCCCTTGTGGCTAACAACGGCGGACCCTTCTTCAACAGCGGCCACACCCGTCCATAAAGACAAGGCTCTGTCTTTTAAAAATCTGTTTCATTTTAATCATCTTATTCATTTAGGCCGTGGCTGCGTCCAGAAACATCCAGCTGCTTCTGCAGCTTCCTTTGAAGTGGACTGTGCCAGAGCAACTCCCTAGAAAATAGCTGGCGGGTTAATGCAGACGGGCTGCCAGAGATGTGGAGCTGGTCGCTTCGGCTCTCTCTGGCTCTGTGGAGAGCAGAGGAGCCGCTCTGGCCAGCCATACGGTGGCTCTGGCTGCAGAATATGAACTGCAAGAGCATGAAGCAAGCTCTGCAGAAGCGGGTGTGACAGCGGCTGAGGGACAACAGCGGCGGCGCTGGTTCATCTTTGCTGAAGCACTAAGCATCAGCTGATGTTTGGGGCTTGGGAAAAGGAGAGAGACACAGACAGCCCCAAACACACAGTGGAAATAGAATTAAAAACTGTCCTAGATGGCTTAGTCTTTATTTTTAAAGGTTATGAGCAATTGGTTGAATCTCAGATAAATTGTATCAGTAGGTAATCATTACCTTAGTTTAAAAAAAAAGTAATTTTGGCTATTTCTGGATGAACAATTAAGATTTTTATAGTTAACTTCTTTCTCCATCCTGTGTCTGCCTGTTTGCCCATGAGCAGACAGGGTGAGCTTGCTTATTTGTTTGAGATGGTTTCTGTGAGCATAATGCAGTCCATAAAATGTTTTCAAATTATGCTCTGCCTGTTTGCATTTTGAAACTGGAGGTGTTCTGCCTGGACAAGACACCACCTACAATTGCGTGGAGTAGTTACTTCCTCAGTTTGGGTGAATGAATATTTATGATGCAAAGTGCATTTTCTCTCAATATCCTGCACCATCAGTTCAAAATATTTTTTATGACTGTGTCTATCATTAACTTGTAAATGTATGGAAAACAGGCACAAACGGAGTAATTGTGTGGCTGCATTCACTCAGCCACTTTTGTAAGGAAGAGTTTCTATCGTGTAGCGACTACTGGGCGACTCTCTTGGAAAAGGGACGGATGGTGTCAGACTCACTCTTCAGAAACAAGCTGCTGAAGTCTACTGCAAACCCACAGCAAGAACTGACACTAAATTGCAGCTTTTTGGGAACCTGACAAAAGGAGGTGAGAATGGAGCGGGACAGGGTGTCCTTCCTTTGTCACAAGGTGACTCCTTCTAATTGCACCTGGGTAAAATAGCAGGGTAAAAGAAAGTACATTGCATTGTGGTTGCTTGCCTTATGTGCTCTGTAGATAACGAGAACTCAGTCCCTGGAGCTATCTTTGGTGTCTTCCACAACTGCTATTTTCATTAAACGGCCATGGGAAGGGAGTACTTGAACTGGTCAATATAGTTCTTCTTTTTCTTTCCCATTATTATTTTTCTGAGACTTCTTTTTCTTTTTCTAGGAAAGGAAATGCATATGAAGTTGCATATCCAGTTCTTGTTCATTGGAGAACAAATAAATATGAGCATCTGAAAACTTATGCAGAAGCCAAATTTTAACGGACCTCAGAAATCTGGGAAGAAATTAATAAGTTATAAGAAAAGGAAAAAACAGAAAACACAAGGAGCATGACTAAAATGGGTATATATACAGTTTTAAAGCTCCTGCTTTCCAACTGAATAAATAACTCCTTGAGCAATAATTTATTTGCATGCTGTTAATTAGAAGCATAATTAATTTTTGTAGATTATAAATAATGGTGTGCAAAATGTCATTCCCAGCAGATAAAACGGAAATAATATAAACATTCTTAAAAAAGCAAGAATAGCTGGCAACGAAACTGATTTAAATTAGGTATGATATTTTGTGATGTCTTGTACTAATGAAAACTATAAATTTGTGTCTGAAGTTAGTAATTTATTGGTAAAATGCAAGAGTTCATTAATCATTCTGCTTTCTCTTATACTTGGCACATATGGAAGGAAAATCTCTATGTTTATCACTGCTTCAAATAAACAGTAGCATAAGTAGATTATTCCCAACTGAAAGATTTTTCCCACACCCTAATCTCAGAGCAATCATTCACTGATCTAAACGAGCAGTTACTTAAACCTCTAAGAAGGGATGCTAATTAGCTAAGGAAAACTAGGCAAGAACATTTAATTTAAAAAAAAAAACCCAAACCCTAAACAATGAACCCCCCTTTGCCCCCCCCCCCTGCTCTCTTATTTCTAAGGTATTATTTACTTTCAGTTTGATTGGATGCTGTCTCTGTGACAGTATCGTACTGACGTGTTTCTTCTCAGGAGGACGAGTTCTTACAAATTTCTCTACTCTGAAACTTTGGTTTTGTAGCCTCCACTCAGCTGTGGTTACACCTCTAACTTCCCAGTTAATTTAGGTATGTGTTGGGGTAAAAATGGGGATTAGTGTCAGCCAGCCTTGCTTTCTGCAAGCAGGGAGGGTGGGTCTGAGTGTGCCTGGACTCTAAACGCTTTAAAACATGTGAATGCTCTGGTTTTTCTACAGATGTCTCACCCTTGCAGGTCCCAATAGCACCTAGCAAGCTGTGTGCCTTAGAAAGGAGTATCTTTGAGTTTTTGATGCAAAGCAGTGTCTGCAGCATGTGATATAAGTAACATCAGCTCTCTGCCAGGCTGGTAGATAATGCTGGGTCTCTGGCTAAAGAAAACAAAAGCTGCTATGAAGTTCGATTGTTCAGATTTCTTAGGCCTTCTCCAACGAAGTCTCTTGGCATCCTGAGTGATGCCTTGCAGGCCTGCCCAGCAAAGATGCTCTGTTTGTTCACCATCAGATCCTGGCAGCCAGCTCTGATGGTCATCAGTGGGGATAATTAGGTGGCACTCAGGAGACAGAAGGAAGGAGGAGTTTGTCCCTCAGCCATGGGAATCCTTGTTCCTATGGTCTGTCCCTGGCACAGACCCGTCCCTATTCCGTGCCCCAGCAGTGCTGAGGAGAGAAGGGTTGGGATTGAGGTTTGTGTGTTAATCCCAGTTCAAGCATATCTGGATGCAGCTGTAGAAGTGCTTCTGCCATTAGAAGAATGAATTCTGGCATTGCTGGTCAGCCATAAGGGTAGGTTTTTGTGCTTGAGGCATTACTCAACCATGACAGCTTTGCGGTGCTAACTATTCTGCTGCTGCCACAGTCGTGCTGGTGTAAAACTGGTGCTGCGTCCCGGAGACACAGGTTGTCTTAATTTTTGCTGTTTCTCTTAGGTACCATGAAGTTCTGATGTGAAAAGGGATGACAATCAGGGCAAAGTAAGGCTAACCCAACATTTTCATGGATTAGGAATTTGGTTTTCAAGTTTTGGTTCTATTTTACTCATTTGATTCTGCCCTCTGACTTTCTAGTGTGGAGGAATGCACGGAGGGGTCTCTCCATGGAAAGTATCTTGACTTTGTCAATAGGCAACAAAGAGCCACGTGGCAGCCACGTTCTCTCGAGGCCCCCACTGCCGTGAGGGGAAAATTGGAAGGAAATAAGGCAGAACTCATGGGCTGAGACAAAGGCAGTTTAACAGAACAGCAAAGGGAACAAGAAAACAACAACAATAACACTGAGAGAGAGGAATACACAACCATGATTACTGCACCTTGCTGACTGACCCCTGATGCCCCAGCCCACTCCCCTCTGCTGACTTCCTCTCCCTCCCCTTCCCGCCCCAGCTCCTGGCTACCCCCTGGCCATGGCTCACCTGGGGTGGGATACCTGTGCCACTTGCTAGATCCTGGGGAGAATTAAAATTAACCCTATCATCCCTGGCTCTAATTCCAGCAGAGAAACTATGTTTTATAGAGCTGACCTCATCTAAGATATAGCTTATTTCCTCTAGATAAATTGTATTTCCTTTACGCACTCATTTGCAAGTACAAGAATCTAAATCTCTCATACTCTGTTCTGCAAAAAATCTTTCCACCTCATTTTTTTTTGCTTTCATTCTTCAACTAGAATTTTAATATGTTGTTTAGACACATTTTTCAGGAGGGTTGGCAAAGACAAGGTTCTAACAGATCTAGGTGTTAGAGATTTAGCTGATATTTCTAGAAGGCTGCAAAAGCTGGGTGTGAACAGTAGAAGCACAGCTGAATGTTGTTGAGCCCAGGAAAATACATTGAGCATGTTCCTGCCTACAGAGATTAAAAATTGAGCACATGTAAAGTGTTTAGATTGGTCTTTGTTTTGTCTGCGAGCTGTGATTCACCGGCTTGGCATTCTGTTGAGTAGCCAGGCATCATTGTGGACCTTTGATGTATTCTCCATTAAAATGCATGTGCTGTACTTCTGGAGGATTGATGAGAGGTGGAAAAATTGAAGACGTAGGAGAAAGAAAACAGAATAAGAAAGAATTCTCATAGGCTACATAGACACAATTCATGTCAACATGTGAATAAATACTTCATGTACCTATGGCCTGACAAAAAACACTGAGAGGCTTCAGTGCTCTGCTGCATTTTGTCTAAAACATTACTAGCATAGAAAATTGTTCTAAACAAGGCACATTCTGAAATAATGCTTTTGTGTTCAAAGCACACTATTTGGACATCTGCAATTATGGGTTCTGTTCTTAACTCTGTCACAGGTTTATTTAAAGATTTTTAAAAATCTTGCAAAAAACCTGCCCATATTTCTCATCCTCCAATGGAAAGATGAGAATAAAAATATGAGTCTGATTAGGAATGTTGTTAATTGTAATTTGTGAAATGCTTTGAGGTCCTCCGAGCAAAGCACTAAAGACATGAAAAGAAGTATTATTTAATAAAGATTTAATGAATAAATAGCCATGGGGCCTAAATACGCTGCCACTGCGGATAAATAGTTTTATGACAGATGCCTTCACCTGTTTAGTATAACTGCTATGAAAACTTGAAAAAAAGGGCTTGCAGTTGAGAAAGCATGCAAACAATTTGTGGTTTAGGATGAGAATTATTTTAAATCCTGACCTCCAGATAAGCTGCCATTGGATAGAGGCATGGTTTTATATAGTAATGTACAGAAATAATTGAGAACGGGAGGATTCAGAGCTACGTGATTGAAAGCATGAAAGGCCCCCAAAGCCTTTCATGTTATCATCTCTGAATAGCGCTTTGGTCTTTTGTTCCCCTTATGATAGATGATGCCTTAGTGTTCCAACGACAGTGAAGCTCCTGCTCTAAATTGTGGGGAAAAAAAGTTAGCAGAGATTAAATATACGATCATTTACCCACAAAATCTTTTTTTATAAAGCTAGTTACCAATAGCCTTTTCATCTATTACTGATGATGTATGACTGCTTTCCCTCATGTCACAGTTAACTATAATGAGTTGTATACTATTGCAAAAAATGTTAAATTTCTTCTTTGAGGAAAAGGATGAGATTTGGAAAATATCACAAAATAGCACCATGATGAACTTTTGTATTAAAATGCCAGACAGTGGCTTCTTAGAGACATATATGTATCATCTCTGATTTTCTTTATTCTGAATTGTAGTTATTTTTTACTATTCTGTGCCTGACTCTCTAACTTTTATTTTGAGCTGTTCCAGAAGCTTTAGGGAATCTAAACTCTACAAGTTAAAAGCCCAGACTTTATTACTTTTATTATTAAGTAAGAGAGAAAAAACTTGAAACATGAAAATGCTGACTTCGTCCTCAAGCATCACCTTTCCTATAAGAAAACTGGATGGAAAGATTAATTTTTTTCTTAAAAGAAAAGTGGAATCTGAGGGGGTAATTACTGAATGGGTAATTGATATGCTGTACTACAGAGCTGCTCGGCTTATGCAGCTGCTCAGAGAAGCAGAATGGTCCCTTTTCCTTATATTACTTGATGCAATCATGGGGCTGCCCAGCATCAGCTCACCCTTTTTGCAAGTCTCTCTGGATAATCCAAACCAAAAAACATATATGAAATAAAAATGGATTAATTTTGAAATGTGTTCTTCACCAAGGTGTTCCTGTAAGGCATCTAGTTTCATCGCACAAGCTTCCCCTCATCCAGCCATCAAATTGTCACACAATTAGCACTTTCCTTTGCTAATTATTGGGTCGTTAAATGTGTTCTGCCTCTTGCAAACCTAAGAAAAAGTCTATGGGAAGCATTGTAGGAGGAGAATTGGAGAACCTCAGGAGGAGTCCTTTAGAAGCTACACTGTACGTATCCACTCTTAGGCAAACACTACCAGGCTACATTTTATTAAACAGCATTGGAGAATATCCTGCATTAGTTATATGGCACTGGGGTAACCACTGCAACTGCCTAGATCTTGCAGCAAGACTTACAGCGAGTTGATTCAAATTGCAGGATGTTAACAATTCTGTTTTATGTAGGTTTTGCATTGATTTTAGAGGCTTTCTGCTACACCTGTTAGAAGCTTTTGAATTTTGTTGGGTTTTTTCATTCCAATCTAGAGCTTCTGAAATGCATACTATAGGCTGAAATGAGGGAGGGGGGATACTGCTAACTGCTCTCAGCTGTTGTGGGTGGCTTGTGTGCCCTAGTCTTAAAGGACCACAAAATGAAAGTCTTTAGAAACAGGGATCTCAGCTGCAGTCTATTCCCTGTTGGCACACCGGTATGTTCCTGTTAGTGGTTGTCACCTTTTAACCATGATGTCTAAAATTTAGAGTGAAATAGAAGAGCAGGGGGTTTAACAGGTTCATAATGGAGAAATGCTTTGCAAGAACGATGAGGTTGTTTGATTTGTACATAATAAGCACCAGGTGCCACACCATATGCATAAGACATGTTACTCACCACCCTGAGTTTCAGGAAAACTGTTGTCTCTGGCCTCTTGTTTTCCTGAATCAGTTTATACTAAACTTCAGATGCATGACAAAACCTCCGAAACATTTCAGATTCACCCATTACTGCTGCCCAGGAGAAGATAATATGTATGCAGGTAATAATGCATTCATAGAGAAATACCGGGTGCTTGTGGAGCTGTTTAAATCTCCAGATGTATATTTTGTTTGGTTTAAAGGCATTATATGACTGATATAATCTACTGTATGAATAGCAAATTATGTTTATGGAAATATTTGTATTTTATATATTTTACAACATCTTACTTGGCATCTAAATGCAAAACAACTTCATTTTTACTGAGATGACATGGTCATGAATAGGAGATATTGAGCAATAGAATAGATAATGTAACAGTTGCTTTTAGATATACGGTCATATTTACAGAGATTATGGGAAGGCTTCATGCGCTTCAGTGCAATTTACTAAATACAATGTGGGATGAAATTGCTCTTGTTGGATCACAGGACAGCTTTAGAAATGAGTAGCTTGGGGGGGGGAAAGCTTCATGTATTCACCTGGAACAAAAAGCATTAGTATATTTAGATATTTGTTTTCTTGAAATAAGTTACAAAATTGCAACACCTTTGACAGTGGATTGCAGTTAATTGCTTTACCATAAGAGAGCACTTGTTTTTCCAGGCAAAACTCCCCTTCCCTAATGAAGGCCTAATTAGCCTTCCCTAATGAAGTTTTGCCCATTTCTGTCCAGTTTCTTTACATGTGTTCTGTTATGCCAGCAACTTAATTTCTGCTCATCCCATCATCTCCCTGTCAGTACCTCAAAGCCTTTTCTATGTTTTAGCCCTGTCTTCTACCAAAGTTGTATAATTTAGTATTTCATAACCTTTCCCCAACAGTTCATAAGTTCTTGCACAGTTAGAGGGACACAAGACAGCACGTATTGCTACTAGTCCAGGGGTAAGCACATTGTCAGCATGAGCAGCAAGCAGCAATGCCGTGAGAACATACAGGGACACAGTCCTTTGAGCATCTCCTTAACGGGGACAGTATTTGGCTCTGGTCTGTAACCAGCCTCTGGCTTTCAGGAAATCTTCAGCAGCAATCTCTGCGATAATACTGCCTATCTGCTGAGGGTAACTGATTCAAAGGGACAGACAGAGGCACAAGCACAAAAGACTCGTTTCTTTAGGAGAGCAGGCTAAAAATAATTTGGCCTTTAGATATCTGCAATATGTTACAAATGCATGGTATGTTACCACACAATTCCCTTTCTTCCACTCCTGGAAAAATATGTGTGTGTGTACATATATATACTTTTTTTTTCTTTTTTAAATGTGAAATATTCAAGGGTCTCTGTGTAATGCCATGCAAAGCATTAATGCACGCTGAATTTAAAATAAGATGAATGCAACTTAACTGTGAAAACCCTGTGATTAATTTATGAAATATCTCCTGAAATGGAAGAACACATCTTTCGGTGAAAGTTGTGAACACTTAATGGAGATAGCTAATAGGATTGGCCCAGCATAGTTGCAGCTAATAGTGTGCAGTGGAATTTTCAAAAGCACTAAAGGAAAAAATACTTTAATACAACTCCCATACTTAATCTTCTCATTGTTGCTAAGCTTCCGTGCTATGAACTTCTAACTTATGTTAGGAAATATTCTCCTTGCTTGACTTGTGTTTTCAGGTTACAAAACTGGAAATTCAGTTTTGTAAAGCGTTCTTGATTTTTGACGATAGCTTCCACACATTGTGCTGTTCTATCTATCATCACAAGCTTAGTTCAGGTAGACATACATATATCTGAATATGAAACCAGAGTAATTCTTCGTTACATTGAACAATTAAGGTGTTCATGAAGCCTTAATGTAGTAAATGGTATAATCTGGATTAACAGAAACACTGTGTTACAGCATTCTTATGAGAAGGAGGGTGAGCTCATATGAAGTCTGTCCAGTTTGTACAGGATGCGTGGTTACTAGGGAAGTAGTAGGGTCCAAATTTTATGTAAGTGTTCTATTTCATGACAATTTAGTTAGTTTCCATGGAGATAATTATGTTGTCACAAACTAAGGGTAAAGATTTCAAGTGCAAGATAAATAGGAGAGCACGTGGATTTCCAAGCAATAAAGATGTTCTTCTTTTGCTCCCTTATAACAAAAGGCAACTGTAATCACAGCAGTGAAAGAGCGAGCTGTCTTTGCTATAAACATTGTTAGCATTCAGTATATCAACACACTGTATTTCATACTATGCCTCTCAATACCTTTTTCTTTATGATTGTCCTTTCAGTGGATAATGGTTTTCACCAGTTGCACTAGAATGGGGCTAACTCTTTAGCTGGAATAAATCAGCCCAGCTGGACTGCAGTCAATGAAACTGCTAAATTAAAGCTGAATTAAGCTGTACTGAATTAAACCATCTGAAAATTTGACTTCGCATTGTTCACCTACCCTGCCAAGTGATCAGGTCAATAATATAAACAACAGAAGATAGATACCTGATGGATTTTTTTTTTCTTTCCATAAGTAGATGTTCCCTTCGACCCTCTGAGTTATTCAAGACATTCATTTGGTCAAGCTTCTGCCTTACCAGTTGCCTAAACCAATTCCTTACTGAGCGTGCTGGGAATTCCTAAAAACTCTGTGCTAAGGTTGTTTCAATCCCCATTCTGGTCAATTAGTAAAGGCAACACTTTCTTTTGTTTTCTCTTATTATCTTATTATTTTGATCTTTTCTGTACCTCTCCTTTTTATTTTTTTTTCCCCTCCAGCCACATTTCCTTGAGTCAATGGCAAGCATTCATTAAAGAGATGGACCTGTCCTGTTTCTTAAGACTATTTGCATTGCCGGTATGTAAAACTCTTGGTTGAAATTGCTTTCAGATTTTTAACTATGGCAGAACTGGAAAAGAGTCTGGATAATGCCTGAGTGCAGGCACCTATGTGTACTAAGAGATAAACCCAGGGTGAGTTGAATCATGTTTGCCACTTGTATTTTATGGATTTGTTAGCTATTTGTTGTGGTGTTTACTTGTTGGCCTTGTAAATCACATCTAACATCAAAACAAGGAATATCCCCTTTGAATGGGTAGTATGCTCAGCTTTTTTAAATCTAGACGCTGCTCAACACCACTACAAGGGATATATGTGATGTGTGTAAGGAATACATGTGATGTGTGTTGTTGATCGTGGTTCTAAATGTTGAAGTAGGATTCAGTTACCTGAACACAGGCACCCAGGTCTGGACCGTCTTCATACACTGAGTGTGTAGAAAAGGCAGCACAGAACACTGTAAGGTAAAGATGCTCTTCTCAACGGGTGATTATTTGTATGTATGTCATCTGTGTTGCACACATATAATTTATATTTTCCATATAATGCTTACCTATGCATTACATACATGTTATATGAAAATATTAGAAGGCATGATTGTATCTTTCTGTAAAGAGAGATACATGCTTTGTATATGTAACATACTTTATATTCTTAGATTTAGATGTACATTGAAACACTGCCTTTTATTTATTAATTCAATGGCACTGCCTCAGTTGCGTTCTTTGTTGGGCACTGACAAAAGCTTTTGTAACTTAAAGCATCAGAGAGAGTTCTAGTTTTCTTTCTGTGGTTTCACATTACTTGGGTGAGAAAGATGGGCGAGCTCAGGCTGTCGGCAGGAGTCCCAGCTGTGGGGGCCACCATGCACCCCAGCTATGCTGGAGCCCAGCCGCAGCAAGCTGGGTCCACATCTTTCTCCTTCAGATCAGAAGTCTTCCCCCATTGGTGTTATTCTCTCATTCTGCCACCTGCTTTTAATCTGTGAGTGCAGCTTATTGCTCTTATTGATCTCTCATCTGCTTATTTTGTCTTATTAGCTTCTAAAGTAAATGGTAATTAGAATGAAAGAATGGCAATGTAACAATAAGCAGAAAATTCCTTCACGGTGCCTTTTTTTTCTTTTTTTTTTTTTTTTCCCCACACAGTTGTTTTTCTTATACCCTCTTTCTCTTTTCACTGTGGATGTCTCCTCCTTTTTGTTTTCTTTCTTCAATATTATGTCTTGATTTTAGCCTTTGTTTGGCCCGTGGGCTGGGATCTTGCTGTTTCTATCCTACAGTGATTTTTTTTTTTTCCCTGAAAGAATACACATTTAAGAAACCTTTCATTTTTCTTTGCAAGCTGGACTTAAACATTGACTCAGAACTGAGCACTGAGCTGTCTGAATTATATTCGTCAGCTAGTACAGCAGTGGAATCTCATACCATTTAAAGCAATTCATTTTCTGTCCAGAAGTTAGTTCTGCTGTAAAACTGAACTTGGGAATGTTCAAGAATATAAGAACTGTGTGCATTTTTGAATAGTATGTTTCTAACAATACTGTTTTCTTACTGTGGTGAGATTTTAATATATGCATTTCCAAAGTTAACAGCTAATCTGTCTGTGTGGTTACTGAAATCTGGTCTTCCACAAGCCATAGGTACCTAAATATTAAGGCTGACCCCTCCAAAAACCCACCAAATGCATCTCATCCCTCTGAATCTCCAGTGGGGCTTTCAGTGCTTGCCATGTGAGAAAAGAACAAAGGTCTCAGCTGCATTTCTTTTGTCTTTGAATTTGAACTTGAAGTCAGGCATATCCCATAGAGACATCTTGCTCACTTTAGGGTTACGTGCCTTGCTCGATCTTTTAATGAACTAGGATGGCAGCTCTGAAGGGGTAGGTTCATTGTTTATATGATGAAGCACAAGAATGTGAATAGCAGATGAGCTCCTTTTCTGCTCGCAGAATGTGTGCTTGTGTCATGGACTAGCACAACTCAAGGGCAGGCAGCAATGCCTTGTTAAAGAAGAAAGGAAGATCCTGCAAGTTACACTGGGGTCCATCAGCAGGGCTGAGGGGAAACACATGCTATATCAGCTCTTGCCCCAGCTTTGCATTTCAGACTGTTATTTTTACTATGTTACTTCTGTGAGGAGTACGTAAAGCAGATGCATACAAAATCTGTATATCCTGAAATCAAAGTATTTTTCAGATTATAAGAGTCTGAGATTTTTTTATTCACAGATATCACAAAAGACAAGAGCCCAGGAGATGCCAAGCATCAGTATCATGAAAAAGGTGGACAGAGATGCACCCCTGCCCCCAGCCTAGAAGCAGAAGCTGTTGTAGGAGCCTTATTTTGTTCCTAAAAAGGCCAGAAAGACAGATTTTTGTCATTCACTTCTGTGTCTTGGTGACCGTTTGGCATTTAAAGATATAGTCTCTCTTCCAAGATTTGATATTAATGTTGTTGAGCAATATTAGCTGTTTAGCTTAAATAAGTATGTTTTAATTAGATTAAATTACTTAGGGTTGTAATATGGTGTGATTTATGATGTTTGCTTAGCTTTTTAGCATGAGGGGATAGATTTCCTGAAGCCTTTAGGCTGCAACAGAGTTAATTTTCTTCATAATTTTCCTAGCAGCTGGTACGCTGCTGTGTTTAGTCTTCTGGTGTAAGAAAAATGTTGATAACACAATGATGTTTTGGTGGTGTTTTCCCTATGTCTGGGACTTTTTAGTTCCCCATGTTCTGCCAGGGAGTGCAGGTGCACAAAACTCATAAACCAGAAGACAAGGAGGAGGTTCCAACCCCCAGCAGAGACTGCAAATCAACAAGATAAAGAGCAGTCAATGGCCAGCCTACCTGGGCACAGAAAAAGAATCCATGAAGGCATTAGAAGACCCCAGACCAAAAATCACTGCTGGACAAAAAGATGTGTGAACAGTGGGTGAGGATCAGGTGTAGAGACTGCAAGGGTGTAATTGCCCAGGGATTTCTTTGTTCGAGGTCCATCTCTGGAGGCACCCAGCCCAGGCTGACCCTGCTGCTGTGCCTTACAGTTACATTATTTAGTTTTATAACAACCCAGCACCTGTGGGAAACCAAGACACGAGCCTGAAGAAGGAAGAAGCGTGTGTGAGAGTGAGTGTGTGTGCATGAGGAGGTGGAAGGGGAACCCAATGCCTCCTGGGGGTCACCTGCTGTGAAGGGACCCTGGTCCCAGCAGTGGCAGACTGGGGTGGGGTGTGTGTGTGACCCCTCGGATGGTGTGTGAATGCTCGAGCAGTGACTTCTCCTCTAACAGCACTATGGCATCAGTTAAAATTCTCTGATGGTGGTCGCTGTTGGGTCTGATACAGCCAGGGATATCTATCAGACCTTCAGGTTATTTAATCCTATTGAATGACACTGAAGAGATGTAATAATTGATTTATTCAATGATCTCTAGCTTGCATTTATACTGTCTACTAAAGAACTCCTAGGTCCTAACACTTGTACTGGGAGAATTTCAAAAGGCTCATAGGGGATGGCAATAACTCAGATGATATCAAAAGACAATTTCTGTGCCTGGGAGTCTGGGATAGCTAGCAGAGCTCTTCGGTGTCCTCAGAGGTCAAATTAACCACAGCATGTTGTATAGCTGCTGCTGCTCTGGTTGCAAATCAAATGCCCTTCCTTTGGTAGAGCTCCAGAACGGAGCATTTTGTGAGAGCATTCCTTGAAGCTTCCCGGTAAAGACAACGATTTAAAAAATAAATCTTTTTGATAGGGTTTAACCTTTCGTGGTGAGAATGTGTTAATGGCAGTTCTTCCCTTTAGCAACTTATTATGGAAATATAAACTTAGAAGCTGTTCTCTGCCTTTGCCACAGCTATTTTATTTATCAATAAAAATTCAATGGACTATGGTAAGTTTGCAGTGGGAGTATGGAGGAGCGGGACAGCTTTAATGTCAGTACTTCAATCATTAGGATTATATTTTTTCTTGGCCGTTTTTTTTCCTAAAACAAACAACAACAACAAAAACCAGTGACAAACTGAGCATAAATATGAAGCAACGTCGAGGCTTGTCACTCTTACCAGCTCTAGCAGAGTTAGGCTTTTGGATCCTGGTGCTGTTTTCTCCCAGCACCCTGTGTTCTCCATCCACACTGCTTTCATTGGAGACAAGAGGATATATACTTTCTTGTTTTTTAATTCTGGATGCTGAGGAATTGTGCCAGGTTGAGCTGGCAAAGAGATAAGTGCCACAGCAGGGAGGAAGATTCATAAATGATGAAGACACAATCTCTTAAACTCCCTGGCTCACAGGTGTTTTGTTATTAATGAAGCTGAAAAAGAAGCTCGAAATTATGTCTCCTCCTTGACATGAGAGCTTTGGCAGCCCTTTGTGACTGAAAGCTCCTGCTCTTGCAGGTGTGCGGGATAAGCTTGCAAGCCAGAATGGGGAAAAAAGAGAGAGGAAAGAAAAATATTCACATACCCAAGGGATCCTTGGAAGAGGGAGGACGAAGGGAGAGAAAGAAAGAAAACCAGTGCATCAGTGCATTGTGAAATGTATTCTGTCAATATATGGGAAAAGAGATAACTACAAACTTCATCCCTGTGCATCTTATTTGTTCCTCCAGCCCATGTACACCTGGCAGCAAAGAGAATTGTAATCTGGTCTGTAACCCTACACTGACATCCTTTTTAAATTCCTAAGCAGAACAACTTAAAGGCCAAAAAGGATCTATAAAGTTTTGCAAGCTCCTTTCCAAAAAGCAAGTGATGACATCAAAGCTTTGGAAGAAAAGAAGAAGGTTTATTTTTTCAATTTTTTCATTTTTGTTCCCTATGTGTTAAGACCTGACTCATGGAAAGTAATTATATCATGCTGGTTCTTATTGCTTTGTTATGGAAGAATGGAGTTCACTTTTGCCTTTTATTGGCACCATCTGATTCTCTTCTGGAAAGTATCTGAGACAGCATCGTATAGTATTATCCTTCGTGTGAGTGGGCTGGTCCTGAGGTATTCAGGTTGCACTGATCATCAGATGCTGAAGAATTCTCTTTTTTATTATTAGTTGTTCTTTTGCATAGTCTGACAAAACAAAAGACATGCCTCCCACCCTAAAAGCTATAAAATGCATTTTCTATTGAGAAGTATAGCAAATAGTTACCCATTAGAGATAATGAAAAATTTAGATAATGCATTTGGGAAGAGTTTTGCTAGCTGCTTCTTGCATTCATGTTCTAAAAACTAGAAATATCAGTGAGAAATGCCCTCCTCTCCTCAACCCATGGACTGTGGTACACAGTTGCACAGTCAGGGTGACCACACAGGTCAGTGGTGCAGGGGGATGTGCTATAGATTTAGGGCTAATTAGAATTTTGTCACTGACTTCATTTCCAGGCAACACCTTACTCTTAGACACTTGAGTAGGTTGGTTGACTTGTTATCTGGCAGTATCTATTGATTTCTGTTGAAGTTAAGCAAGATGTATCCTACTTACTGTTATGTACAAAAGCAGTTTGTGGTATTGATATATCAAAGGGATATACTCCCCATTTATTATAGCCCTGTTTATTAGAGAAGGTTTGGGGAATCTAGTTTGATGTCAAAGTTCAGCCTGAAGAGATCCTCAGTGATGCTTAGATGTCTCAAATTTGAAGCAGAAATAAAATAATGGTAATAGGAGTTTAACCTCCTATATTTTATACCATAAACGGTATTCACAGTGTTCTCTTTGGTTTGTGAGTCAGTGTCATGTGTCAACAATTCATAGTAACCAGAGACCTAATGCACAGTTTAGGTTGAATGTAGCTACACCTGAGCATAAAATGTGCATAAAGGCACCTATCCTGCTGCCAAACAGCGGAGAAGTTTACCTGGCCCTAAGGTAACAACTGGTTTATTTTTGGCTGGTTAGAGGTGGAAAACTATATTGTTTTAATAAATGCCTACTGAAATGGTTTGTGGGTTTCTATGAAATCTGCCAGCGGTGACAGTTTGTGCGGTACACACATTTACTAGGTTTTCAGTAAACAGGGCCCAAATATTGTGCAAATGCTCTATTTCATGAGAACTCAATTAGTTTCTATGGAGACAATTATGTTGTCACAAGCCGAGTGTTATGACTTCAAGTGTGAGATAAATAAGAAGAGCATGGGAACTTCTAATCAGGAAGTCTGATCTATTTTTGCTTTGTAATAACAAAAAAGCAACAGCAATCCACAGGAATGAAATTAAAGTCAATTCTTGCTTTAATGCTGTCAAAGAGCAATGTATTAATATGCTGAATTCATCCTGTGACTGTGTACACCTGTCTTCTCATATTACTTCTCATGGTTCTTCAGCTAAAAATTAGCATCACTTTTTAAACTGCTTATCCTGGGGTGGTGGAGAACAAAACTAGTAAAGCATGTATCGGGACTGATATTTCTTCAAGGACCATGTGGCAGATCAGATGACAGATGTGTGCACATTCCCCATCTAATGCTTCACTTGTGTGATGTAGCTGGGTTAGAACTATTTACTGGCATTTTAAATCTCACTTACTTATGCATTAGAAAATGAAATATAGCCTGTAAGCTGGATTACATACTTAGCTTTTATAAACGCTCACTGTTCATCCACTGTACATTTTTAAACTAGGAAAGCCAAAAGTGAAGATTCAGTACTTATCATTGCTGTAGTTCAAAACATCTTTCCCTTACATGGAGCAACACCTTGTTCTGGAGGAAAGGTAAGGAGTTGTGGCCCCAGGGCTAGATACAGCCTACACCTTTATTTCGTATCACCCAGAGTCAGTGGATGCTTTCTTTGGTGTCGTCATTAGGTAGCTGCTAATATGCTGAGGTCTGTTTTGTCAGAGGTGTGTGAAAGGGTCAGTCACTCCGAGCAGGGATGACATCCCCTGCTCTCTAGGTACAGCGTGCAGAGTTTGGGGATGCTATTCAAGCAACATGCACTGAGCACGAGAAAGATATAAATCTGGTAATTAGACAGAACCTAGTTTTGTTCTGGGTAATAAATCACAGAGGAGGGAATTATACATAAGGGCAAATTTTATAGATTTACTGTAGATGAGCATATACCTATGTATGAGTGTTCGTGTTAATATGTAATCACACAGTTTGCATCCTACTGCGCAATGTAAATATGTAACTACAGTAAATTTAGAATATTTTCTCTTTCAGTACACACATTTACAGACACACATTATATATTTATATTGAAGCTCCCTCTTTCTCTTTTATTTTGTAATTCGGTAGCACTGTCTTGGCAACACAAATGGCTGGTTTTCTTTGTTCTGCATTGACAAGAGCTTTTCCAACTTAAAAAATCTGACACAGTTCCAGCATGTGGTTGTTTTTTTTTTTTCTTTTCTTTCTTTTTTTTTTTTTTTTTTTTTTCCAAGGGTTTCATGTTACTTGAATGAGAAGGATATATACTGGTTGAACCTTCTGTGTTCAGCTGTTAAACTGACAGCTTTTTCTTCTGCCATGAGAAGGCTTTCAGTAATTTGGATGTGGTGCCTTTTTCCTGTCACTGCCAAGAACAATGCTTCTGTTCAGGCTGACATCAGAGGTATAGAATTGCTCTGTGGTTGACCTCTGATAGCTGCGCATAATAGATCTGTGCATCACAAATACTCCACAAATAGTCTATTTGGGTGCATAGCTCAAGTCAAAACAGCAGTATATATTACAAAGATGTGTAAGTCAGAGGGGAGAGAGTTTAGAGGGGAAAAAGTCATTGCTAGACTTGCCACTCTGTATCAGTGTTTACAAAGGAGC
Organism: Jacana jacana; assembly: GCA_013400555.1. Classification (NCBI taxonomy): domain Eukaryota; kingdom Metazoa; phylum Chordata; class Aves; order Charadriiformes; family Jacanidae; genus Jacana; species Jacana jacana. Next base: position 272,942 of record VZTM01022830.1, read on the forward strand.
TATCTTCCTTATGCAAATGTGATATACCCCATCCCTGCTCCTGCCTCAGATCTGCTTCACGCTCTGAATAATAGCATTCAGGAGAAAGGTTTTTTGGAAGTTTAGTTTAATTTACCTATGGATGTAAGAAGGGATAGGAAGGCAATTTAGGCCACACTTTCCAGTACTGTTGGCTAAAATTGGAATATGAACTTTTTGATATGGTTTTCTAGTATTCAATATGTGGTGTAAAGAAGGAAAGGTGGCACTAGACAGTAAGTTGCAAAAAGAAATGGGAATATTTGGAAGTGGAGGACATGCTGGTTCCATTCTCATGCCACTATTGTTTTTTAAAAAACTCTCTTTTAATAGAGGTCATATTCTTCAGACTCTTCTAAAAATTCTCCTTAGAGTCAGTTATTTTCCAATTGGAATTTTATGAGTGTTGTTTCTCCTTCTTTTAATCACGATAGAATTAAGAAGCCTTTCTTCTATACTGAAATATCATCCTGTCAATAGATATTTTGATTATGAGTAATCTTTCTTATATACCTGACAGAGTAAAGTTGCCAGAAATCTATGCTTTTGACACATCTTTTTTTACTTCTCTGAAATAAAGAGCTAAGTCAGAAAAATTTAGTGCTTTCTGCAAACATGCATCAAATAATGAACAAGACCACAACCAGATGTAGAGCTGGTAGAAGGTGTTACATAAAGGCTGTCTTACTTTATCCCAAATTATAATTAAAGGAAAGGAGAAGGCAAGACTTCTTTCAAGGGGAATCCTAGAATGTTTATATCAAGACATTCTTCAAAATAAAGCTCTTATTACTTCAACGTGAATAATAGTTGCATATTCATATTTGTTTCATGCTATTTTTAATAAACTTTTGTTTATCAGTGTGACCTGGCAACATGTGCTTGCAGCCCAGAAAGCTAGCCGTGCTCTGAGCTGCATCAAAAGCAGTCTGAAGAGCAGGTTGAGGGAGATGTCTCTGCCCCTCTGCTTCCACTCTGGAGTCCTGCATCCAGCTCTGGGGCCTGCAATGTAAGGATGTGGACCTGTTGGAGCAAGTCCAGTGAAGGACCATAAAGATGCTCAGAGGGCTGGAGCACCTCTCCTGTGAAGGCAGGCTAAGAGAGCTGGGCTTGTTCAGCCTGGAAGAGAGAAGGCTCCAGGGAGACATTACCTTCCAGTACCTAAAGGGGCTACAGGAAAGATGTGGAGGGACTCTTTATCAGGGAGTGTAGCGAAAGGACTAGGGATGATGGTTTTAAAGTGGAAGAGGGGAGATTTAGATTAGATATTAGGAAAAAATTCTTTACTGTGAGGTTGGTGAGACACAGGTCACCCAGAGAAGTTGTAGATGGGACATCCCTGGAGCTGCTCAGGCTAAGCTGGCTGGGGTTATGAGCAACCTGGTCTGGTGGAAGGTGCCCTGCCCAGGGCACAATGGGTGGAACTAGGTGATCTTTAAGGTCCCTTCCAACCCTAATCATTCTATGACAAAAGCCACTCTGCTGTAATGAAATAAAGATAAGCTTCAAAATTTTTGTATGAGAGAGAGAGTTCTTTCTGTTAAGACGAAATAGGTAAAATAAAGTTTGGATCCACATCTGAAACAAGTATAAATTTTTTCCTTGTTTCACAGTGCAATGTGATTTGACATATAACTTTAGTAACAATTGTTAGTTGTTTACTGAATAGTTTAAATACTTCACCAACTGACAAGCAATTTAGAGCATTTGATGCTAATGGTAAGAAATGGTCAGAGTTGTTACTTAAACAGGATTCATGGATTTTATGTTAGGAATCCATCGAAGGACAAAAAGTAAAAAAGAAAAGTAAAAAACAAAAAAGAAATCTAGGTGTTCCCTGTGGCTTTATCAACATCTCATGCTGGAGTTCTTCATAGGTCCTTTAGTAATAGGTGGTGCTGTTCCACTGAGGTTTGGAATTTGGAACTATTCCAAAACACCAAAGAAGTAGTTCAGAGGAGAGTGTGAGGGAAATGTCTGTTTCATTGCCTAAACATAGATTAACTTACTACCATTTTTTTTTTCCATCTTGTGAGAAGTTGTCAAGAAGCCTAATCCTCCACTGCCTACATACTTCATCTGGCTGACCAAAAGGATATTGATTCCTGCAAATCTCTAAAAGCTTCCACGACTGCAGAATTTTGGAAAATACAAGACTCTGGCTCTCTTTCTTTGGGTTTCCATCTTCTGTAAAACAGGCATCTCCTGAAGAGATGTGTCATGGAGCCCTGCTTTTAATGTAGCTTCTGGCACAGATCAAGACAGAATGGAGACTGGATATTGGACTGCGTTCCCATTAGAGCTATTGAAAAATGTTCTCTTCAGATCTGTACATGACCATCAAACAATCCATTTCAGAAACCAGGAAATTCTTTGGAGATCGTAGTCCGTACATAGGTGGAGTTTGGCAATCTGCTGATATTTAATGTAATTCAGATAACTGGATCACAACTAAAATGACAGGTTTTTAGGGAATGGTGCTTGGTTTAACTCTGAATTGGTGGAATACTGAAGGGGCAGGATGTCAGTGCAAATCAGCTGCCATTGCAGGTCACATCAGAATATACTAAGGATCCCTGACTTGTCTCTATTTTCCTGTAAGATATATTGCTGCGTCTCCGTGAATACTGCAGAATACTGCAGAGTCATGAGCACATAAAGTAGAGGAGGGCAGGATTTTGAAAAAGAACACGTTTTCCTCACCACTGCTTTGTTTTATTCTTTGCAAACTAGTAAAAGAGAAAATCAGGCAAGCTGTGTAAAAATAATGCTCCCTATTGTAATCATGGTTCTTACAGCCCGGGAGGAAGAAAAGGTAAGTAACTTAGAAATACTGAATAGCTTTGTAAAGACAGGTTAGTCAAGGGCTATTGCAGGAAGAAGTAAGGTAATGCTTTTTCTTTCCATGATCATCTCACACCAAGAGCTACACAGAAAGAAATCTGTGGTACAGATTTTTGGGGATAAGAGTAGTGGTTATTTGTCAGTATGGAACGGGTCCAGCTCTCAAAATGTAGGTTAAATCCACAATAGGACCAACAATGGCTGTGTCTTTATGTGAAGATGACAGGAAAAAGGCATTATTTCTACCTTTGTTAGCATAAAAATGATTACTTTCTTCTGTCCTTTTTCTAGAAAACGGTGGACATTTTGAAGTCTGAACCCTGCCTTTTCATTTTTTAACTGAAGACAGAATTTCAATTTGGTTTCTCTGGAAATGGACACTACTAAAGAACTCCCGTCATGTTGGTGTCTACCATTTTCTTCTCCTCACCTTATTAGGGGTGCCAATCGTAGTGAATTGCTCATGTCAGGTGGTTATATTGGTTTTCTTTCACCAAATTTGCTTTAAGTTGATCTAACCAATTTATTATTTATGACTTGTGAATATTACATACCTGCTTACACACTGCATTTATGGGCTGCTCTGTAAGCAAGCTGCTCTATCAGAAGTGACTGTATGGTGTGGTTGACGCTTTTGTTTTTAGCTCAATACAATAAATTCCTTCTCTCCAAAGCTTTTGCAAAGTAGAAAACCAGGATGTTCTTTTTATTTTAAGATAGACCTACTCTTCAAATTAATTTTACTGTAGGGAAAACCAGACTTCTTTTAAAAGCTGGTGATCATGAACAGTCCTGACTTAGACCCCTTCTGCCAGCTGGGTTAGGCAAAAGCCCAGGTTATGTTCTTATGGTTTTCTTAAACAGTCTGCTCTTTTTGTTTGTTTTCTTTCTGTTTATATATTCTGCTACTGATGGATATAGGTAATTTCTGATTATTTACTGACTGGAACTATCTCCAAAGGCAATAGGGTGTTTGTGTGTATGTATGAAAGAGAAATTTGCCAACTTGCTGCTTTCAAAATAATGTAGGAGGCTGGAACTCAAACTGAAGTGACTTGTTGGAAAATACAACAAGGGAAATACTCAGAAGTTTAAGTAGGTTAAGACCTGATTTTCAGAAGAGCTGAACTCTCACTTAAAACTGCTGTATTTGTCAGAAAGTAAACTCCTGATACCAAATTCTCGAAAATCTAGCTCTGCGCTTTTGACTACTTAGAGTTCAGTGCAGATAATAATGTGGAATATGTCTAGAAAAATAAAGTTGGGGTTTTTTTCACCTAAAATAATATAGGAACATTATAAATTTTGCAAAAAGGAAGCAACTTCAAGCTCTCTTCTCTTATTCTTGATTTACATTACACCAGTTACTGAAATAGCCTAGTATTTTAAATGTCAATCATGCAATTATACCAAATAATAAAAGCTAAAAAAATATGCAAAGTCTATGTAGAGAAAATTGTATACTTGTGCCTAATGTAACTTTATATTTTTACAAAAAAATTATCCCTAGAAAGATTTATTTAAAATAATGTGAAAAAATACCAATTTAACTTGATTCTTTCCTTTACTTGATTCTTTCCTGAGGATCACACATTAGTAATGTCCTATGGAATTTCCACTATATTTTCTCAATGCAAGAGCTAATGTGGCCTATCTCATGAGAGTATATGCTGTGAATGGATGGCCGTTTATCTGTGAATCTGCTAGCAAGACAGCTTTGTTCAATCACTATGTCTGATAAACAGATGAATAAATCAGTGGTTGTCACTTTGATGGTACTTGTTCACATGTGTTTATAAAAGTTAAACTGATTTCACTTTTAATATTTTCTGATAATCTGTAAGAAAGCAAATAATCACTTCCAATCTCCTTAGAGACATCTGTTAAAAAGTACCCTCATCTTTATAATGACCTAGTCATCCCACTTTGAGAACTATTGATTATTACACGGTATTAAAATATATACTAAGATTTACAGTCCCAAAGCCACTTAGGCCCATAAATCCCATTGATTTCAATTGGAATTAAATTTCTGCATGAGTTCTGCAGAGAACTAGGGTTTATTGAATTATATATTTTTTTTAATATAATTTCACTCATCAAATTACCTTTGATTAAAAGACAATGAACAAGTAAAAGCAGCAGCCTTTGAGTCTCCTTCAGATGGAGTTAATTCTGTGGCCAGGTTTAGTGCTGTTGAAGAACAGTGGGAGAGACATGGTTTTGGTCTTAATTTTTATTTGGGGACGGTGAATGTCAGAAGTTTCACCATTATTACAACTATTTTTTTGGAATATGCTGCTGCATTTTCCATGAGAACACCCTTTCTCTGGCCTTCCTCATGAGCTTTCCAAGCAGTCCCTGGACATTAATATAATAAAGAGTTAGAACTGTGGATCTGCTCCATCTTTAGGTAGGAAAACTGGCATTGTGTTTGGCTGGTGTTGACCTTCTCTGGTTTATGTACTTAAACAACAGACAGACTTGATGCTGGTAATTAGAATCAGTTTCAACTTTTTGACTGAGTGATGATTGATTTGACAAACTTTCTCTTCCTTTGCAATGCACTGGTTATTTCAGACTGTAAGTGACAATTCCTCTAGAGATTAGAGTTGAAGAACTTCGATAAATTATTGGTTTGGTAAGATTAATACAGAAGAGATGTAGTTCCTTGAATATAAATTGTCTTTTATTAACATTCTAGAATGTGAAGTAGATTACAGTGTGCAGTAAGAACACAGAACTACACTATTCCCTTGAAAAATCTGTTTGTTGAAAAAAAAAAGCACGCATCTGGTTAGTCTGACACTTGTAATCTCTATTTAGTCATAACTGGCCACACAGCACAAAATGTCCTGGGCATAGACCTTGCATGTGGTGTCCTTGATATGTGAGCTTCATCTGTTGTGAATTTTATGCATATCTCTGTTTGCAGATCGAGCACGGTAACTACACTCTTTTGCACCTTTTGAACCAGAATTTTACAGAATGGAAGAGAAGAGGAGATAAAGAAATATGTGAGGACAAATGGTGAGAGGGAAAAGTGTTTGTAAGAAAGAAGAGAGAGTGTTGTGCACCAAAAAAAGTGTCTTGTAGAATAAATTCCTTCCCATAGGAAAAAAATATTGTGAGAAAATTCAAAGCTCTTAATATACATTGCCATATGTAAATGCTTTAAATTATTTCACTCATTTAGTTATGAATTTTGAATTTATTATCTAATATTCTCTAATGTGATAGATGAAAGTAAAAATTGTGTGAAATCTTGAAATCCTTGACCTCAATTCCCCTGCTGTTTTTACCTACTTCTTTGAGAAGGGTCAGTGGTCCTGGTATATGAGTGGTAGGTTAAAGGAAGCCATGCCTAGAAGCATCTGTTTTACTCCAAACATTTCTAATCCCTGGTGGAGAAAGCAATAAAGTTCTGTGCTTCAGGTCACGTACCTGAGTACTGGCAGTTCTTTTCAATATCTTAGATTAAATGAACTGTGAAATATTTGTTTTATTAGAAGAGCCTTAGTTTACTTGTGAGTTGTTTTCTAAATCACTGCTGTCCAAAGTAGCTTTGGAAATCAAGTAGTGTGTATTGAACACAGTGTTTAGAAACATTTTTAACAGTCTGATGCACAATGCTTCATTGTTCTGATTGTTAAAACATTCATAGAGGGCTATTCTTTTCTTCGGATGCATGCATAAATCTCAGGAAGGCTAATGGGAAATTGTGCACGTGCAAGGAGAGCATTGTTGGTAGAGGTGTACATATGGCACAGAATTTCTTGATGAAAACTAGGCAATAGGAATAAAGGTTTCTGTTTAAAGGACTGGATTGATTTGCAAGGCCCACATAACCTTTTTGTTCTGCTACATATGTTTGCTTATGTCCCCAACAGGCAAATCACACAGGACATTTATGGTTCACACTGACTTGAGCAGGAACCCTCTGCTTGGGGTGAAAGCAGAGTATAGGTAGCCTAGGAAGCTGCTCAGATTGGGTCTAGAGGTAGTAAATTCACTACAGGAGGCATCAATTTGCATGCTGACTGTCCCAGAAGCTTCTCACAGATTCACAGGATGATATAGGGTTGGAAGGGACCTCTGGAAATCTAGTCCAACCCCTTGCCAAAGCAGGTCCACCCAGAGCAGGTCCCACAGGAATGTGTTCAGGTAGGGTTTTAATGTCTCCAGAGACTCCATCACCTCTCTGGGCAGTCTCTTCCAGGGCTCTGCCACCTTCAAAGTAAAGAAGTTGTCCTCATGTNATCTTGGCTACAGGGGCAATTCTCATCACATTCCATCTCGGTTGCAGACATCAACAAAGACATTTAGTGTAGGAATTGTATGAAAATGTTACTATCAGAAGGTTTTTCCTGCAGTAGAATCTTGTATATGTGCATTCATGTCTGGAACCACACAGTTTCATCTCTGCACACCTAAAAATGCAATGAGCTCTCTGCTCTGTGGTGAGTTTCTTGGATGTTTTTTCAGATACAATCACCCCAGGCAGTATCCTTGTAGAGGAGTTGTAGCTGGAAGGGACGAATGCCCAGACTTTTCCAGAGTTTCAGCCAGTGCTGCGAAATTCTGTACCCAAAGAGCTGTGAGCTCCTTATCTGGTGAAGACCAGCCAGAATGCATGATGCCCTCGCTGGCAGACAGCGAGCCAGCTCCTTAGCACAGGCAGCAGGCAGACCTTCCCTCCAAAATACATCATTTTTGGTGTCATGCTGTGCTGGTTTTTTTTCTGTTATTAATCTTTAGGCTTGCATATAGGATCTTTGGAGAAGGATTTTATTGAGGAGCTCAGTTAGAGACAGGTTATATCTAGCTTTCTATCTTCACCTTATCTGACTTGTCATTAGACTTGAGAAACATCTAATATTCAACAGATGCTAGGTCTAAAATGGAATGTAGATTTGAGAAAAGGCTGAAATAATACTTAGAGTGCAGCCAAAGCAATTAGGGAAACTAGCAGAGACTGTATCTGCCCTCTTAATCAAGAAGGATTACCCGTCTGTCCTTTGTCTATCACTTTCTAAGAACTGTCAGAAGAATAATACACTAAAATAGTCATCTTCCCTCACCCCCCAGTAAAACTGTAGTAGACAAAGAAACTGAAATGGGTGGAGATTGGCCAAATAATTCTCATTGTCAAAATGCTATTGTAAGCTTCTAATATATGGGCTTAAAGGACATGGTCTGTGAAAGAATTAGGATGCAGTGAATAATGGAAAAAATATTCAGAAATATGTTATTCAGAACATTTCATGTATTCATAAATTATTCACCCTCACAGAACTGCAGGTGCCTCAGGATTTATCCATGTAATGTCAGATCCTCAGCTGGCACAATCTGGCATAAACTGGCACTGCTGCATTTGTTTCCATGGAGCAATGCCAGTTTACAAGGACCTGGCCCATGTTATTGTCTTGTTTTTCTTTTTGGTGTGGATATTTTTTGTTATTGGTGTTGTTTTGGTTGTTTTCCTTATTCTTTTTGTGTTCCCAAACACTCAAATATATGTAACCCTACACAGGAAGCTGTGCTAAATCAGGAGATGAACCTTGGGGCACTACGATAGTGTAATCTGTTTAAGTTTTACTTTCAGAGTTTTCATGATCCCATCAGTTCTTTTCCATATGTGTTAGTAGTGTTGCTGCTCACAGTTACCTGCATGTGCTTTCTTTCTCTCCTGCACCTGTTTGTTGTGTGTATGTTAAATGGTCAAGTTCCATTATCCACCTATCTTCAGCTGCTATCAAGTTAATTTCTGGATAAACGTAGTTAGCTTTGTACATATTTTCAAAACTATGAACAAACAGAATGGGTTTTCCTTATTTAAAATCCCATTACAGCAGCTGCACTATAAAGCCTATTTTTCTGCTGTTAAATATTTTATCTTGACCACAGCTTGCATATCAGCAAACTTGTAGCAGTATGTTGACTGTTATCGTCTGTGTACCGAAGCACAAGATAGTTTGGAATAATTAAATAACATCGCTTCCCCGTTATCCTTGGAGGGCTGATACTCTTTTCTTCTAAGAAGATAAAAGGTAAACATATATTATAGCAAATCAAACTGTAGGATGATAAATACTGTTGTAAGCCAGGATAATAATATAACAACAACAACAACAAAAAGGATGAAATCCACCCTTTCCTACTTGTATCCATCTTCTCTATTTATTTTTGCTGATACAGGTATTGAAATGGAAGACAAAGTCTGTGGCAGTGCTTTTGCAAGGCCATTACACATTCCTGACCAACACAGTCAGTCGTCATTACTCTGAGCCTTATTTGCTTGAGGTTTTATAAATGCAGATTGGCATATGGGTTTAGGCAGGAAAAGGATCAAATCTAAGGCAGATACTCAAGTCAGCACCATTTCAAACCTTTTTTGGGATTCAATAGCATTTTCTTTATAAGACTTTTTGGATGGTTTCTATAGCAAGAGTTGTGACTGTGTGTTATCTGCATCTTCCCCACATTTTCATTAGCACGATTGACAGTTATAGTGTCCGTAATTCTTCAAGTGAAATGAGGACACTCCCAGGTACTACTGAAATTAAGACTTCATAGGATCAGAGCAGAAAATATTCTTTGTGATCTAGTATATTTTCCATGCCGTAGATGTTTATCCAAGAACAAGATTTCATTGACTGCTGGTCATTACTCAAGTGAACTGCTCAGATGAAACCCATTTTTAATTTGAGAAAACCTTGAATGTTGATTTAATAGAATAACGGGTAGAGATTCCGATATGAAATAGTTTTAGAGGTAAAGGGTGAAGTAGAAGTAACAGATGGGAAGTCTTGAGGGAGTTAGGACTAGGATAGAAAAGTCCTTATGGCAGAGATTCAGGGTAAAAAATAGAATAAATTGAGCATAAGAAAAGGGTGTGATGAGGATCAGGAGGTATCAGAGGATGAAATTATAATTCAATCTGCTAATCTTTGCTGTAGAACTTTACAACGATAATAATTAATAAGACATATTGCTGCAGCTTAATTAAAAAAAAAAACAACAAAACCACAAAAAGCATAGAAAATCCCCATTTCTAAAAAAATATTTAATAAAAAAAATCTTGAAAATTCATGTTAGTCAGCTCTCATGCCATNCTCCTGTTACCAAAAGTTCATTTTTCCTTTACTGCTCACTAGTGAAAAACCTTTTATCCCGCTGCTATGACTGGCCAGAGATAAATGCCACTTAAAATGGACATGTAATATCATAATTTTCAGTTAAAAATGGTGACTTATATGTTGCCTATAGATGAGCTCAAATATTTGTATTTACGCAAAGAGCATGAACTCCTCTAAAAATGAAGTTGCCTTGAATTACTGAAGGATTTCTGTGTTTTGCCACTATTGTCATTATTCTGCTATTCTCTAAAGGTGCATTTACCCTTTTTTGTTTACCTATAGTTATTATTACAGTTTGTGTGCTAGAAAGTATGATTTACATAATCATAAAATAAAGACTGCACATAAACATGTGAAGTAAAACAGTAAACATTTTTATCCATGCAATGTTATTGCCTGACCTGATGTAAAAGACCAACTGCTATTTGAATAGTACTTATCTGTTATTTTGAATGCTGATACTGAAAATAAATGAGGAATTTTTTTGGCATGCTATGTGTTTAAAAATTCATCTTTTGTTCAATTTAGTTTAAGTCTTTGGATTATATGGAACTGTATCTGTCAATTAATTGTGGCAGAGATGAACAATGGATTCTTGTATTCATTTTGGCAGATATAAACACGAAAACAGAGTGGCCAGCACATATTTTCAAGTGCTACAGTCACAGGGAAAACTTTATGAAACATTTACTTGTTCAACAGAGTAGCAATGCTTAGAGGTTGACCTTGAAGTTTTTGAAATGTGAATTGATCCACTGGAACAAGTACAAAGCCAGCTTTGGTGCTAAATGTAAATTGTTAAAAATGGTGCTGCATAACATCTGCCTTGTAGTACGCCTTAATCAGCACTGTGAAAAATGAAAGTTTAACGATCTACTATAGTGGCTTCTAAGTGAAGGATAAACAAAGGATGAAAGAGTTTCCTTGCATGGTTTGTAACTGATGGCATGAAAAATGTCAAGAACCATCTGCCTCAAACTTATCCAAACTGTCATCAAGTATTCTAATCCAGTCAAAGGAGATACAAGTAGAACAACCTATGTAACTTGCTGAAGGCTTATCAAAAGAGTTGTAAATAAGAAAAAAAAAAGAAGAAGAAAAAGAAAAAAAGGGAGAAAAAACCCACCCTATCAACTGCATAACCACAGATTTCTGCCAGCTTGCCTGTGGCTTTGAAATTCAATCCCATTTCTCTAGTCTGACAAACTGTACTAAATGGTAAAATGGATTTTTATTGCTTTCAGCCATTTTCATTCCAGCTGCTATCACTAGGTAAGTACTCAGTGTTCTAATAGGAGAATTATATTTTTTTTATTTTACTTTTCTCTTTTGTGTGTATATATTGACTGCAATATGCACAAAAAACTACTTTTGCAGAGCTAGGGTGTAAATGAGGACATTTACACTTCTGAGCTTACAAAGCTGCTAGTCCTTCTAACCAAACACACAAAAGAATCCCAAATATAGCTCTGTCACCGCAGAAAACTACATTCCAGAGAACAGACATCTTTTTTTTTTGCATTGGCTTTCACAACAGCTAGGAAAACACATTTTTTTCCTAGAAAAGAAACAAAACCATTTAAAGCTGACCTGACTTAATTACACTAAGAAATACTCAAATGCCCATCTGTTTGCTAGTTTGGTTTTCAGTTAAGTTATACACTTTTCTGTACATTAGGCCATTCTGTATTTTAGTCATAGTTTTACCTTTTTGAAATGCCCCTTGGTAACTAAAATGTACAGGTCTCATTGGAAGTCAAGAAAAAGTCCAGTGCTAAATCAATGAATGACGTGAAGTGCCACACCTCATCACTGGACTATACCAGAGTATACTGGGTTTTTACTGCAAGTAGTCCTACTCCTTCTGCCAAAGTGATTTCAAGGGCTGGGAGAGCAATCCTGAGGTTTACTCTTACACTCTGTATTCCTATGGAGTACCCTTGGTTTTGACTGGTTTCCAAATTGAGTGAGTTAGGTTTTTTTTTTAATTGTACTAGAGCTGTGAAATCAGGGCCTCATCTGGGGTAAAGCATGTATGACCCCTCGTTACAACCTCCCCCAAAGCCATTTGTTGAGAATGGAAACTTTGGGGATGTTGGATAACGCTTTATGTAAGCAAAAGGAAAACATAAAAGCAATAGCAAGGGACACAGAAGGAAAAGTGAAAGGGTAATGAATTCCAAATGTACTTAGCATTTTCACTTGTATTTAAGTATCACGTTTTTGTAATATGTAGCATAATGCAAACTATCTTAGAGCTGGGAACTATGAATTTTGGGTGTGGAATGGGAAACATGCAATTTCATAAGGTTCCGGTTAAGGTTCCATATTGGCAGTCTATACTGATGTATTTAATTTTCACTCAAAATTCAGAAGTCTTAGAATGCATACAAACATCCATATATTGTGTTGTTTGAAGTTGTAATTTTTCACTTGCTACCAAGCTATGATATCTTCTAATAGCTGTGTAGCGTTTAGGGGAAAAAGAAATCTTTCTATTAAATGTATCCATACTTTTCATTGGCTCTTGACTGAATTTATACAATTGATGTTGATACATTTGTCATGGAATATTCTAGTGTACAGGTGGAAACAGATGATACAGTATTACTTTTTTTTGGTGACAAAATGGTATGCAGTGCATTGGAAGATTAGTTATCCATAGCAGTTATATGAAATGCAAATGTCATAACACAGATTACATTTCCATAAAACCAAAATAACACTTCAATGTATGTGATTTAGTTTTACTGTGCACATTTTTATTTAGCAGAACTGACACATTGCTTCATATTTGCATCATTTTTTTTTTGCTTTTCACATTGAACAAAAAGGTGAAGAACTATTTCAAGGCACAGTAACCATTTCAGTGCTGGCAAAATCTCACAAAAGGCACTCCCAGCTTAATGAAAATAACCTCTCACTTTTTTACCTCTAGTGCTAAAAGCACAAGGGAGTACATTTAATCTTCTCCTTGGAGTTGCACTGTGGAAATCTTCCCTGTCTGAAACCTCACTTTGAGGCAGTTCTTACAGAAAAAGACCTAGGGAGTGCATACGGGGAAGGAACAATGTTTTTTTGGCATCATCTATTTTTTATTATCCACGTGAATCAAGTAATTAGGTTTACTATGTATTTCTAAAGATAAATAGTTTCTTGTTCAGTTTTTGGGACTGTCTTACAGGCTAGGGCAGTTCTCAGCCCATCAGAGTTTCGAGCATAGAGGGAAGAACTGTGAAGAGAAGGTTTTGTAGGTAGTTAAGCACCCATCAGAGTCTGAAGTTCTGTCTTTGTATTGCTTAGTCAACTGGCTGCTTATTAAAACAGTAGGCATTAAATGGGACCACTCATCCTCCCAAGAGTTCTGGTAGTCTACTTATTGGATTTTGCTTTTCTTGTTTATTATTATCCTGTGCTTACATATGTGGACAGTGATCTCATTTAGGTAGGATGGCAGCAGAAAGCACTTCTAACAAAGAGGTACAACAAACTCAGTAGAAGATGAGAAGCAGCAGGTAAACACAGAGGAAGCTGTTCCAGGAATGAGAAAATTCCCAGTTTGATAGGCAGAGATCTCATCATACTGCAGACCTCATTGTGCTGTTTGTAGGATGCCTCAACCCACAAAGCATCACGTATAGCTGGAGGGATCCCCAGTACGCCATTGCTATGTTCTTGTCCCTCAGTAAGATAAACAACAACCACAAGTTATTATTTTACTTCTTTCTATAAGTGCAGGGGTGTAAATACCTCTGGGATTTTAGCGTTTACCTTCAGACATCCCTGGAGAGGAATGCATTTCCACTAAGTTGGGTGGTGGGATATAACTAACTTCCTACAACTAAAAGGCAAAGAGACAAGTCCCATCCTCTGCATGCTCACTCAGAGAGCTGGCAGTCATTTCCTGCGTGGGTTGGGAGGGGGAGAGGGATTTATTTTTTCCTTTTTTAAAAAAATGTCTACACCTGCATAACTTCATCCTGTTAGTATTCATACCCAGAACACTTGGCATGCACTGGCATTTAAAACTAAATTACTGTTAATAGTCTGTAACACATCAGTAGTAGCATGAAGTGCTACTTTGTGAGATAACAATGGATGCTGTAAATGGAACTTGATTTTTCACAATATCTGACTGTGGCATGAGAAAAGTGGAATCTAAATGGTCATGATACAATAAAGCATCTGTGGACTAGCTGAGACGCTAAATTAGCATTTTTTGATAAAGAATAGTGTGGTGTAAACCATGCTAATAGCTGAATCTTTGTCATTCATAAGCATATACAGCACATGCAGGTGGTTTCTCACTTTTGTATGGGCAGAATTGTTTGAGTCTTGCACCCAGGTATGTATTCCATGAATTCCTGGCTTTCTCACAAACCAGATTACTTGTTTATTGCTACTTTTAAATTGCTTTCACTGATTGATCGTATCTGTTGAGTTATGCTATAAACAGCATGTGTAAAATTACTTATTTCATAGCACATTATTCTTGCTGTTATTCTGTAAAGATGTTAAACAAAAATTGCATGGTATTACTATTCACCTTTTTAATGGCAATTTCACTTCTAGTAGTCAAAGATATGTCAGTGATGGCAAAACATGTGCTCGTGCTACAGTAAACTACTAGATGGGTATTTTGTTTTTGTTGTGGGTTAAGCAGTCTGGAGCAACTATAAAAACTAAAACTTTCTAAACAATGACGTTCAGTCGGCTAGTCTCTAAACAGAAGATTATAGCAATAAGTTATAAATGGCAGCAGAAAAAATAAAAACCTGCCCTATGGTTTGCCCTAAGAGATCCTCATAGGTGTGATGGTTGTGCAGTCATTTCCATTGAGATACATGTGAATTTTAATAAAAACAGACAGGCCGCTCCAACTGGGGTTTGCAGGCAAACAATATAAAAACACTGGATGGAAATCAGCAAAAAAGCTGAATACTTGTGCTCAGCATGCCTGGAAATATGTTAATGCACTGATGTAAATGGACTTAAACAGAGAGAATGGAAAGTGTCCAGCTGCAATAGCTGACTTGATAAATCTCAGCATGCTGAGCACACTGTTCAGCCTGGCTGACCTAAAAGAAGATAAATCCAGTGAGTAACCAGGATGAATAATGCTACCTATTTTTCCAGTGCAAGGCCCTGGCACACCAGCATTTGGGCTGTGCAAGCTGTACTGTGCCCGCCCCCCACCCTGAAAGGAAAAAAATGTAAGGTTTTTTTGATTTAATTTTTTAAAAGGCTGTGAGGCTACTCACCTGGTGTCTTCTGGTATTTTGTAGAGGGCCAGACAGGGAAGCTGCTGGGCTCAGGTCAATAGCAGATGATTGTGAAGCCGTAGGGAGCACTGCAAAATGGCAGTCCCTGTCTCCCTCAACATGCACAGGCTGCAGCCTAGAGGGAAGGGAGTCATGGCAGCAGGTAGAGCCCGCTGAGCAGGTCCCATGTCCTGTCAGCTGATGCTCAGGAGGAACAGCAGGTCAGCCTGAACTGTTTATTTGAGGATGAGGTAAGAAAGGTTCCCCACATGCTGCTAAGGGGAGAGAAGCCTGAGGGCCGAATGGCTGTTCCACATTTTACCTCAGAAAACCCCCAAAATATTTAGCTTGACTTCAATAAGCAATTGAGCTAGCATGGGGGAAGAGTGGCTAGAGTGGCAAGGGAGAAGTAAAGTGCGTAAATTAGGGATTTCTACGTAAATGTCTGTTGCTTCAGTTTATACAAAATGGATTTTTGGCAGTAGTTGTAGAGGGCAGGGAAGAAAGCCATGAATATTGATTACTTTCTTAGGAGAAAAGGTTGGTTTGTTAAATGTAACCTAACATTTGATTTCAGGGGAATAGGTTAATTTCAAAGAGTGATTTTACACATTTTGTATATTGAACATATTCAAGGAAAGAAGAAAGCGATTGACCATATTTCATTAAATCTTTCTTCCAGCCCTCAATGCCTGTGCTTAATTGACAAGGACTTGGGCAAAAGCAAGCAATAAAAGGTTAAAAAGCTTTTTAAATGTGTCTTAGACACCATTACTTTATGGCAGCACTAAAGGTTCGGGCTAGCATGGGTTTGCAAACTGTATTGTGCAGGAGGGTAGAGAAGTTGTTACTACTGAGGAGCATCAACCATAGGATAATTTTGGTTTCCCAAATAATTAGACTTTAATGGCAACTTTTAGTCATATCATAGAAGCAAATCAGGAATATGTTCGGTATTCACTGTTAGTGACTTTACTGTGGACTCATCTTGCGGTGTACATTTTATTCCCTCTAACCTCAGTCTCTTGCTTGTTTGAAGCCCCCACCCTGAGCAGTGAGCTGTTCATTACATCTTTGGGGCTTTCTGCTACAGACTCGAGCTGATTCAGCATGTTAGAGCCATTTGATCAGCTGACCCTGGAATAAAGATCTATTGGAACAAGGTCATGGAAAAAAAAGTTGACTGGCTGTGTGATCTTCACCAATTTCAGGACTTTGAGTCATGTGGCATTTATCATGGAACAGTAAATCGGAAGTGATTACTGCATGGAACCACCAGCTGAAGAGTTGACCACAGCTGCATCAGATCTTTGCTGCCTCCTCTCCTGTCCCCTTGCAGGTGTATGTTATTAAGGGCAAAATCTGTAATGAGCCTCAGCCAGTCAGGTTGCTAGTGCTGACTACCACAGTATTCCAGGTGATGTAAGACAGATGCAGTTTTCATTTGTTCTTTTGGTTGGGTTTTTTTTGTTTTGCTTTGTTTTTTTTCCCTCCAGCTGATCAAAGGAGTAGTAATTTCCTACCATGCTGGCATTTCCTGTAGAAGTTGTGGTGTGGCCTTCTTAGCAGAGCCCTATCAGGACCTTGTAAGCCTGATGTCAGTGGATTTACACTTGTTGAAGAGTTGGTTTATGTGTAAATGCCTGCTGTACAAGTTACTGTAGTACCTCATCAGGTCATCAGGACTGAGTTTCCTGCTCTTCCTGCTTGTCAGCGCATCAACAAAGGTGTGGGGGAAAGATACAGGTAATTTTTAGCTGCTATTGGATTTCTCTAATATATAAGTGTATATATATGAAGTATTAAAAAATGAATGTTAATTGGCAGCTGCATTAAGTATGGTTATAAATGTTTTAGTGTTTTTTCGTTTTAATTTCTGTTTTCTCTCAATTATACACAATGTTTTCTGTATTCTGATGTTGTGTGGTATATTATCTAAAAATAACTGGCTTCACCTGCAACAGAGTTTGCAGACTTCTTACATGCTTTGCCTGAGATGATACACATCTAGATATAGCAGCTATTTTTTTAATAGCTCTTTGAAGGGAAAAAAAAAGGTGTAGTAGTTAATTATTAAGTGCAGCAAAACTGATCGAAGTCTGAAGTGTCTAACATCAGGAACAATTTTTGGTGGTTTTTCAGTGTTTTTTTTTTTTCCTTTGGGAATTTGGAGGTTTTTAAAATGTACTTGGAGCCTCAATTGTTTCAGCTTCTCAACTGTTTGTGGATAGCTTTATCGTTTCCCAGGAAATTTCTAGTGGGTGTTCTATTTGCTGTGATGATGTAAGCTGCATGTAGGGATGAATTAGCAGCTATGGTGATAGCATTATCCATGTAGCTATAATAACGTCATCTTTGGTTTTAAGTTCACTTTTTCATTTCTTCAGATAAAGGTGTAGAGATACAGGAAGGACAGTGTTCTTCCTTGATTGTGTTTCCACCAGCAGAAGTTCCCACTAAGATTTGTAATAGTTAATGTGAGGATAATGTGTGCTGTCATCTTCTGAAGCTTTTGATGCAGGAAACTTAAAATTTTCAAGTTTGTTCTAAATGGTAATGCAGGTATTCGGTAGCTCTGTGGACTCTACTTTTTTTCCAGATATCAGTAACAAGTTAACAATTTGGCACTCATACCATCATAGCTCTCTTGACACTTGATATAAACTGCCAAGATTTCCCCAAGTTCACTGACTGTTGAGAAAAAATGCAGTTGGGGAATGGGAATGCCCCTTTCTGCCCTCCCCCAACCAGAAAAAAACAACAAACTCAAATGAAAAAAAAACCCAACAATCAGATTTTTTGTGAAATTTAAGAATTACTATCTGGCAATAATTCTTACTCTGTGGAACACTACACCTGGCCTAAAATAATTTGTGCAGGAATGCTGCTGCTGAGTTAATGGGTGCTGTGATGTACAACTCCCTTGNTTTTTTTTTGTTTTTTTTTTTTAATTTTATTTTATTACCTACACCTTTAAATGTGTTTTGAGCAGTGATATGCTCAACTTCTAGTATTCTGTGCTATATTACTGAATTCTCTATCTTTAAGGTTTTTTAGTTTTTGCTATTACAGTATTATATGTCAACAGTGTTGGCTGGTGTGACTAATATTATTAATGCTGTTAATCAGTAAAACTGTATTTCTCAAAAGAACTTTCAGATTTGTCTATTTGTTCAGGACTTTAGATAAATAATTGTTCGATGGCGTGACGAATTTGGCGGAAGTTCCAGCAGTGAAGTGTTGAATTGAGTGTGTGTGAATGTGTGACAAAGCTGGTGTGTGATCAACCTGTCCTCTGATATTTCATTATCAACCTAATATAATGCTGTTTGTAGTTCAGAAGGCCTTTTCTTTCTGATGATACGTATTTCTGTGACACTGGTATTTTGAACAAAACATTTCATTGGTTGAGAGTACAGCATTTAGAAGTGTGTGTGGTTTTGTTGGGTTTTTGTTTGGGGTTTGGTAGGGCTTTTCTTTTTTTTTTTTTTTGNGACACACAGGGTCCAAAGTAGAAGCTTTTGTATGTCACTTATCAGCATATGTCAAATATGAATGGTTGTGTTGGGAATACTATAATGCTAAGCAAGTTTCAGGTGCATGCTAACTAGATTGTGAAGTGAACAAGATGCCAGGATAACCTGTGGTGTATTTTTCACATGAAATAGCAGATATTACTCAACTCCTAACCTATCAAAGTATTTTGTTTGGACTTAAAAACAAGTGACGTCTGGTTTTGTCTTGTCTTGTAGCTTAGTTAATGAAGTAGAACAAGTAATTTCTTCATAATTTCTTCTTTTCTGTTGTTTTAATGGAAGTTAATGCATGGAGTTTTTGCACCTGCTGATGCAGTATCTGAAGTTGTTCTGGTGCTCTGCTAATTTTCTGTAATTTATTGAGCTCACAATGATCAGAAAATCGAGCATAATGTATTACGGTTCATAAAACTCGAACCAAATCACTCCAGAGTAGTATACAATCTTTCACCACGTAGTATGTCTCATGATGGTACTTCTCTTTAGGAAATAGGCTAGAGAGGGTTGGATTAATCTTCTCAGATGAGCTTATTCACTCAGCCTACCAAAGGACCCCTCAGTGAGGGGTGATGGAGAACAGAATTTGCCTTTACAACCATGGAAGTCTGCATCTTGGAAGAATTATCAAAACCATTAAATTGGAATTAAAGCCTACATGTTTTCCATTTAGTGATTTTTCTACTTTGTTAAAAGATGCAAGAATGAAATTTTTTATTATTTTTAATCTGGGATGGAGGAAGAAAAATCCTGACTTCTTCTAAGGAAATAGGGATTTGGTCCACTTAAGACAAAATAAATTTCTTGTTTGTAAGCACGTGCTTCAGGTTTTCTCTGAGCAACTACCTGAAGGTTACAAGCATGAAACACACTAAGTTCTTGCACTAGTGCAAATTAG
>VZTM01022831.1:8702-23494 GCA_013400555.1 Jacana jacana
TGTTGGCCCCTTTTATGAAATTACTGCTTTGCATTTGCCCTCTCCTTTTGATGTCTTCCCCTCGATGTTTTGGCTGAAAGCAGGAAGTAGAGCAGTGGGTGAAAGCTCACACACACAGGGAAAAAAAAGTTTAACCTTTTTTCCATGGTCAGAGGGGGGTTGGGGTTTGCGCAGAGGACAGAGAAATGTTTAATTTAAAATGTGGTGAATCCAAAACCGGTTGTGCCCACTTCTAGGAGTAACCAAAACAGAGCAGGCACATTAAGTTCAGTTCCACTGAAAACACAGACCAAGCACAAAATGAAAAAGGGCAACACAGGATGGTGAAGGCTTCAAGTGATGCAGAGAGAAAATTCCACAGGAAAGTATTAGTGTGAACATAAGCCAGCTGTGTTATTTAATGATGAGAGGCAGGCCCTCTGTGTGCTCAACTTTTTATATGTTTTCTTGTAATGGCCAAGCATTCCATTCGGGCAATATTCAGTTTGCAGAACCACTCGTAAGGTGGCAAATTTTCAGTGAAAAGCCATTAAAGCAATGCAGTTCTCACTTTGCAATAAGCAGGGCTGTTCTTTGTTTCTTCTTTGCTCGTGCTGTATGTCTCTGTTGCAGTTTCATATTCTTTTAATGCTGATAGATTCTGAGCAACCATGAAACTTAAGAAATATGGCTGGAACTGAGATGCAACTCGTTTTGATACCTCAAATCCCCTTGATGCTCAACAGGCCTGCAGAAACTCCTGCAAGAGTCATCTTTTGAGTAAAAATACTGCCCAGCGGCCCACAGATACTGTCCAGATCCCATCTCCCACTCTCTTTCATTTACAAGACTTAGCCTGTACAAAGACCAGAAACGAGACACATCCCCCAGCTAGGATTGCCTTCTCTGCAGAGAAATCCCTGGCTCTGATGGCAATGCCTTCAGTTTCCCTACCACTTTCCCTCTGTTGCCCAATAAAAAGAAAGGTTCAGCTGTAGGCTTATAAACACCTGAGAACATAGAGAATTTTCATAACGTGGAGATGTCAGACCGTCAGCTGTGGTGAATTAGTGCTTGCACTTGCTTCAGTCATGATCTATCTGCTCCCAACAGCCGTGATTCTGGGGTGCTACAGCTCCTTTAGTGGTTCTTAGGTAGACAAAAAAGGTATGACCTGTCCTAGTTTAAGCTCATCTATGAACACGGCACTGCACATTTTTGCACCAGGTGGATGCTGTGGTAATCATAGCCTGAGTAGAAAAAAAAAACCCAACACTGTGCAGCTGCAACCCTGCTTTCTGTTACAACCTCTTGTTTTCAGGTGCTTGTATCTATGGAAAACAGCTGCCCATGAGGTTGAGTTTTTCCAGACAAAGTCACTGTTCAAAAGGTAAGAAGTTATTTTCAAAACTAGGTGCAAAAGCATTGCAGAATTATTATCTAAGTGGTGAGAGGAATTGTAAATACCCCTTTCTCACAATAAAAGATTGTCTGGTCTCCCTTTGACTAATTCTATAGTGGAGTTGGCTGACGTTTGGCACTCAGTATGTTTAGCTTATACATACTTAAATGTCTAAGCTGTACCTCAGGAAAGTTAAGATGCAGTTTGAAAAGAAATATTCATGGTCTGTATACTGGCAACGGTAAGAACATAGATACCAAGAGAAGAGCTCTGATAAAGCATCAGGCATGGTACTCTGATAAGTATGCTCCTGGTATGGCTACCCAGCCTGCACTGGGTCACAAACTAATGACAATCAGTGAGCATTTGACAGTGCCTGACAACACAAAAATCCAAGCCTGTGGATGTGTTGGATTGGGACTGTATATTGAGCTGCAATACTGGTGAAAGCCTATAGAATGCCTTTTGTTATTTATGTATGTGCTGCATATACAGGTATGGAGTCTCCTTCTCTGGAGACATTCAAAACTCGCCTGGACATGTTCCTGTGTGACCTGATCTAGGTGTTCCTACTCCAGCAGGGGGATTGGACTAGATGATCTTTCAAGGTCCCTTCCAATCCCTGATATTCTGTGATTCTGTGATGTGCCTAGATCCGTATATGAGTTCTCAGGCACAAGCAGACATGCTGTAAGCCTCATGCAGCTGGTTTAAGCTGGAAGGTCAGTTTATGAACCTCAGTTAAGGGAGAGGCACCCCAAGGTTGGGGCACCCCTGACCACAGCAATGGGAACTCCCAACAAAATAGTAGGCTTGTACTTCCGAGGGTGGGGACATGCTCAAGCCCTACAGCAGCGTTTGCACTGGTTGTTTTAAGGTACACCCACAAGTACACAATATTTCTCTGATTACTTTTAAACTAAATGTCAATATATCTTTGATAACACAGTGGTGGGGGTGAAGAAAGCAACAGAAAATAAATATGGGCCCCAAATAGCTCTTTTTAGCTGTGAGGCACATGGAAAGCAACTCATTCAGCTCCTAAGTTTGAAAGGAACGGTTCAACCAGCATTCAGGAACAATTTTGTGTGTGTGTGCATGTGGCTTTATAACCTGACACATGAAACCTGCATTTTTCTCCTAAATATCATGCAATCAGCATTCCACTCTAAAAGTTACAGGATGTTGCATGTGCATGCCAGTGAAGGGCCATAACTACTCATGCATGTGAGCTGAAGTGCATGCATGCTGGAAACACTAAAGAACTGCTGAGGATCTCACAGGTTTAGGGAACTTTAACTGACCTAATTAGGTACAATACCACCCCCCCTTTCCCTGCTCCTTTTTTCTTTCTTTCCCAAGGAGACATCACCTCAGGGAAAGTTCTCTGATTAATAAGTTCTCCCAGCTTCAGAGATACAGAGATTGTATTTCCAGCTGAAAGCCTGAGTTACTAGGGAGGCTGGAACTGAAACTTGTTTCAACCTGTAAATCACAGGACTGTGTGCCATGGGCTAAGCTCTGTTTTGATTTGGTACAGCATAAAGAGATGCCTATCAGAGTGCCCCATATAAATATGCCAAAAAGATCACGTTTCTAACCTCACAGCAAGGAGCAGATGTAATTTTCCATGATTCATTTATGGGTTAAAAAAGTCAATAGAAGTGTTACAAAATGTTCAGTTCAGTTCAAAAATAACTACTAGCTATACATTAAGCAACCCTCCAAATACATGATAACTTCTGGGAATGTCAACCAAAGAGTGTACAGACTGGTTGGTAAATTGCCTCTGTGTCAAAAATAACGAGTGCGTTTGTTGAGCAAGGTCATTACAGTAGCTCAAAACTTGTGGTCGGCAGCAGCATTCTGGATGTTGCTGAGTCTGCAATTTCGTGGCAATACAAATATCAACAGACTGGCCAAGTAGCGCAGAGTCAGTTTTTGTAACTGAGCACTGCAGGATACATTCACGACTATGATTTATTAGAAACTTCATCAACAGTTGAGTTAGGATTTCCCCATTATAGCCTTTTGAAGTGCAAATGTGAACAAAATTAGACCACATTGCAAAAGCAATATGTTTTATCCAAAGCTTTGCATATGATGTTGATTTAAAAATGCACAAGTCTGAACACATTCTTTGGAATGTTTGTTTGTTTTTTCCAGCTGGAGATACACTCAGATCCAAGTACATCAAAAGATAAAGTAGCTTCACTGAAGTTTCTCCAGGGAAAAGATCTAGTAATTCTAACTATTGAGAGAAACTGGTAATTAACATGAGATGAGGTGTATTTGGCAGCAACAAAGTACATTTCTGGCCCACTATCACATCTCTATATCTCACAGTTGTTGCTGAACTTTATTATTACAACAATTTTATGAAGAATGGCTTTATTTTTCTAGCACAGTGTGTATTTTATGTGTATAGGAACTGATAAAAATATCTCAAAAAATTAGTTTCAGGGGTGGTGAAGGAAATCGTCATCTTCTCATGGTTAACTCCATGTACAAAAAAGAATACAAAGTACTCAATTACTTATCATGAACTATTCACCCAGCTATAAATAGAAGTAAAAATACCTAAGTTTTACATCTAGCCAGGAATCATGACAGGAGCATTTTCCAACATCTCCACCCTTTGCTTCCTTGATCCTCTGAAAAAATCCAGAAGACTTTTTTTTAATAAGGTATAGAATTAAACAGTGTTTTCTCTATAATCTAGCTATAACCCTTTATAAAATGCCTTTAAAGGAAACAATATACTTTAGATAAATGTGATTTCTATTGTAATATATTGACGTTTCTGTAGAATCCTATAAGCTTCCATTCTATTTTGATTTTTCCACAGAAACATGCCCAGCCCCAAACACCCTTATTTCTGTAAAACGTATGTTCCTGACATTCATTACCGCAACATCACTGTCTCGCCCAAGCAACAGTCAAGTGACTAATGTCTTTCCTTTCAGTTCCTCACTGGCAGCCTGTTCCAGATTTCTCAACCACCTCATCTTATTTTATTAGGTTCTCAAGTGAACAGGTACCCTGATAAACGTTTTGTGCAAGCAAAAAATCTAAGTGCTTTTATATATGAGTTTCTGAAGGCTTTGAGAGGTGACAGGGAAGGAATGAAGGGCAGGTGAGAGACAGGAGGGAGTCTCCACATGCTGGTGACAAAGCTGGTGGGGATGTCAGTCCTGCTCATGGGACCTACCCTCACACAAGCAATGCACCATTGTCTGTTCAGCATGGTTCATTTAGCTTACTAAGTAAAACTGCCAGACAAGATCTGCTGCTGTTTTTCTGCCAGCATATAGAGGATAGCTCTGTCCTCACTGAACCACAAATACCACCCAAGGACAATGCCAAGGAAATATTATATATTGGAAGAAAAAAACAGAATGTTTCGAGGATTTTGATTTGGGGCTGAGACAAGTTCCAGGAGTATGAATTACCTCTTAGTTAAGAAGGGAGCAGGAAACAAAAAGAGAGAAATGGTTGAAACAAAAATGTCTTTCTAACATTGCTGTTGGTTTATGGCTTCAAGGTGGTTGGGGTTTTTTTGTCCTTTTTAAAAGCTAAACATGAAAGTTCTTCTTCAAACAGTCAGCCATCTGGCCCTTGCTGGATTTTAATGCAGCTCCTGAAATCTGATCTGAATTCATATAGGCAATAGTGTCCTTTGAAGTTAGCAAGCACATAAACACAAAAGCTTTATCAGTAGGGCCATTCATACAGCCGTAAGTGATCGTAGAGTAAATTCATCCAGCCACAGCCTCTCCCAGCACAAAAAGCATTCCCAACAAAGCATCTAATTTGGACGATGGGATCCCACTCCCTGAGCACACACAGCCCCCAGTTACTCATGATGTGTTGGGTACTAAATAGGAATAAGAGTGGGGTTGACCCTGTGGCCTCCAGGACAAGCTGCAGGGCTGTTACATGGGCCTCTGTGGCCTGAGTCATTCACTGATTGTAGAGCAACAACAGTGTGCTGCAGCTTTTAAAAGATCTAAAAACAAGGTCCTTGTTGTGTCGTTCAATAGCTATGCAGTGCCAGAGAGCCTGGCAGGGTCTGTTTCACAGGGTGGTACAGATCAAACTGATCTGTGGTCTGTAATTTAGCCTTCTGCCCAGTGCAACATAGCAACAGCCTCTTCCAGCTGGCTATTCTGAGAGATTTCTTCCCCTACAGCCCAAATTAACAAGTTTCTATCAAAGTTAACGTAGTTCAGGATGTCTCTGTGATAATTTAGAGTAATGTAGAACACTTAGAACAATATAGAATGTCAAGAAGTGTCCAATTAATGTCTGGGGTGTCCTACACTGTCAGGAAAACCTGCAGATTTCCCCAAAGTCATCAGGACATTGTTAGGCAGCAGAACATCCCTCAGCAAAATTTGCCTCATCTCCCAGCTCCCATTTAGCCTGTCAGGACTGTCTCCTGCCAGAGACATTCTCAAACAAAGCAATTAGCTCGGTATCCTTGTTTCCATCCTCACCTCCATTTTTGCAGCTATACCTATGACCTCTGGATATGTCACCATGTAAAAAATAGAGTCACGAATTCATTAACTGAAAAGCCGATTACATACCTGCTGTCCGAGAACACTATTTCCTATTATGGTATAATGTACATGAAATTGTGGCAGCTCCAGGAACACATCATGTTGGGGTTTCATAGAGCTTTGTTTGTCTTCCTGTATAATTGCAATTCCCTAGCAAATACAATATTAGTTTCTAACATGGCAGGCATTCTTATCTTTATCTTTCTCCTGAAAAAATGTCAGCAGGTGATAACTCATGATTCATTAGTGCTGTTCTGCAGTTTTGCTGTTCCCATCTCAAATCAGTCTGATTCAGCAATCTTCTTCTATGAGACACTTTATTATTTTGATAATATTTTCCAACTGCTTGATGGGAAATAATAGGAACTAGTGGTTACTCATCTAAAGCTGTATTTCCTTCTAAATCACCTAAACTCAATCTCATGTCAGACATGCACTCTTCCTGAAGACTCTGACTAGCTACCTAAAATTGGATATGCATGGTAATACCTCCTCTTAATAGTATTTTAGGAAACGGGGAACATTTTATGACAATTCCAACATACAGTTTACCTCTAGGTAACAAAAACTTTGGTAATTAATTATTTTTCAATAGATCAATAGTTCCTTTGCCCAAAAAAGACACCTTTTCTTTATTTGGACTATATTTCTGTCATAGACAACATATAAATAGCTTCCAGAGTCTAACTGTAATTTTGAAACCAATATAAAATATATCCATCCCTGTAGATGGCTTTTTCCTAGTATTAAATGATTTTCATATGACACGTTTACATATTTTTCTGTCGCATACTGGGAATTACAAGATGCACAAAAAAAAAAGTCCTGTCTTTGCATGAT
Source organism: Jacana jacana (assembly GCA_013400555.1). NCBI lineage: Eukaryota > Metazoa > Chordata > Aves > Charadriiformes > Jacanidae > Jacana > Jacana jacana. The sequence goes on from VZTM01022831.1 coordinate 15,489, forward strand.
CAACATGCAAGTGATCAAAAGATCTGGATAGCTTTTTTCAGGAAGAAGTTTGTCCCAGTGGTATCTCATATAATCATTTGTCTGAGACTTGAAGGGGAATTTATAAACTTGGCATGGTCAAAATATAACTCAGGAGTTTCCCCTGGGCACTTCAATATTTATCTGCTGAAACCAAGTCTCTCTCAAGTTTGTATTCAGTTCATAGTTGAAAAAAACTCACCTCTCTATTCACGGAAGAGACTTACCAGACCATTTTGACAGAGACAAAAGAGGCTGATAGATATTTTTAACTAAAGTAGACCTATTAACAAAACAAATAAACAAAAACTGACTTTTTCACATCTGTGGATTTAGGCTCCAAGCACAAAAATTGCCTTTTTTTATTGTTGTTGTTGGGTGTTTGGTGGGGTGGGTTTTTCTAGCAATAGGTCTTTCAGAGCAATGCACCAATATTTTCCTTGTAGTTGTTCAGGGACAAGTTCTTCATTTTATTATCATTCCCTATTGTTGCCTTTCTGTAAAGTCTTCAACGCACTCTCAATTTCTTAAAACCTGCCCACTGAAGAACTATGTCCTCCGTGGATTAGATGGGATTAGATTAGATATCTTTGCAGAATAGTGCTTTCAAATCACTGATTTCAGCAAATGCATTAGGCATAAATGATCCCATATTCTGCTCCAAAGAATTTCTGTGCCACTTCCTGTCTGCTGGGGCAAGTATGAGGTGCTAGCTTCACAGTGATCTGCTTGTACTCCGTGGAATGCTAATTTTTCTTCTAGGTAACTTATTTCTGCTACAAGGAATGTACATCTTTGTTCATCTAGGTTTCGTCTAGCCAATCTGGTTCCTTCCAGAGCTGCTCAGAGCCTCTGGTTATAGAATCATAGAATCATTTATGTTGGAAAAGACCCTTGGAATCATCAAGTCCAACCATCAGCCCCACTCTACAAAGTTCTCCCCTACACCATATCTCTCAACACCACGTCTAATCACATTTTAAACACATTCAGGGATGGTGACTCCACCACCTCCCTGGGCAGCCAATCCCAGTGACTGACCACTCTTTCTGGGAAGAATTCTTTCCTAATGTCCAGCCTAACCCTACCCTGCTGCAGCTTGCAGCCATTCCCTCTTGTTCTGTCGCTAATTACCTGTGAGAAGAGACCAGCACCAATCTCCCTAGAATGTCCTTTTAAGTAGCTGTGGAGAGCGATGAGGTCTCCCCTTAGCCTCCTCTTCCTCAAACTAAACAGTCCCAGCTCCCTTAATCGTTCCTCATAAGATTTATGCCACAGGCCCCTCACCAGCTTTGTTGCCCTCCTCTGTACTTGCTCCAACACCTCAATATCTCTCTTGCGTTGAGGTGCCCAGAACTGGACACAATACTCAAGGTGTGACCTCACCAGTACTGAGTACAGGGGGACAATCACCTCCCTACTTCTGCTGGTCACACTATTCTTTATGCAAGCCAGGACGCCATTGGCCTTCTCGGCCACCTGGGCACACTGTTGGCTCATATTCAGCCACTTGTCAACCAGCACCCCAAGGTCCTTTTCTACCAGGCACCTCTCCAGTCCCTCTGTAGAGCTTCCCTGCCCTCATGCAGATCAACATTCCCACCTAACTTAGTGTCATCTGCAAACTTACTGATAGCACACTCTATATCATTGTCATCGGCGAGATCATCAATAAAGATATTAAACAGAAATGGCCTCAATACTGAGCCCTGAGGAATGCCACTTGTGACCGGCCACCAGCTGGATTTAACTCCATTGAGCACTACTCTTTGGGATCGTTCTTCCAGTCAGTGCTCAATCCAGCAAATTGTATGGTCATTCAGGCCATGAGCAGCCAGCAGCCATGCTCTTCCACTACCTTTTTTATCAATCAAAATCTCTCTTTAGACTATCAAGACTAATCGCATTTTCTACTGAATCTACTCGCATGCCTAAACCAACCCAAACAGGAGCTTGAGGAACCCGTGCCTCCCCAAAGGGATGCTGAACATGCAAATCCTCTGCTGTTTCCCTCATGGTATCTGCCAGCCACTCTCCTGGAGCATCACGCATATGAAAATATTTTATCAGATATTTTTTAAAAAATCTTTTCCTATTTAGGTAGAGGTAAATTGTCCTTTTTCTTATGCATTTGTTTAGGTATTTCATCCTATAAATAAGCAGTTGTTTCTGTCTTCCTTTCCACAAGCATCTTTTCATTGAAGATACATCTAGAAATTTCAGACACCGGTGAAGTATACACCAAAAGGATCAGATCAATATTTCTCCTTCTACTCTCTATTCCATCACAAATACTTACCTGTACAAAGAACTACCTTTAAGGACTGGAGCTTATGGAGCCTCCCAACCCTGCTCTTATGTCTCAGGTGTTTTTCATTAGCTGATACACTTACACTGGAGTTGCCATACATACACTACTTTGTAAATTTGCTTCCTTGCAAAAGCCAACCCTCAGACATACTCCTCATGAAATCTTGACCTTGTTATTGATCATCATTAAATAAAGTTTGTTCTGTTTGGAAGGAGTAATGTCAAGCTATCTTCTCCACCCCCTTTATCTTTTGGAGGGAAAGATGTAATGTCCAGACTAAGGGATTCACAGAGGCTTCTGAGCTGTTTGCTGCAGCCAGCTATTGACTTTGTTTTAGGTGAAGTCCAAATGTGCACCCAGCTGCCCGCTTCCTCCCACATCGCCAGCACGGTGTTTGTACAGGAAGGCAACCCAGATACATGTGCTAACCTAGTGCATCTGTGTAGTATTGCCTTAAAGGAGACGAGCACTCTTGAAATAGGGCTGCAAGGGCACTGAGATATTGGATGTTCGACTCTCTTTTTCCCAAAGCGTGTGTCTTCACCCTGCAATGTGACTTCACATCCACTCTTATATGGCCCAGAGCTGACCTTGAGGTGCAGAGTGAGGCAGAAAGGAGAGCTGTCTGCCATCCCCGCAGCTTCCAGCCTGGTGGCAGCAGCCTTTCACCCTCCTTTTCCACAAAAATCCTAGACATAAGATACTTCTGCTCAGGACATGAGTCCTGGCTCTTTTTTTTACGTTCACTGACATTACAAGGAGCCAGAGCCCAAGTTTTGTTTGTACCAAGTGAGCCAGAGACTTCTATGTGAGGATGCAAGACAGCTTATGGTATTTCAGGATTTTAACAGAAGGCTCAGCTGTCATAGAAATGCAGCCAGTATTTCTCAGATGGGCCATGGAATATATCCTGACCCGTGTTTGTGGGGAGTTCAGCATGAGAAGGGTCTTCTGTGCGAGCCAAGCCTTCAGGACAATACCACAACAAAACACAGAAACTGATAGCGATCACGGTGCATTTTCCTCATTGCTGCAAGAAGCAGTGGTGGTAAAAATCAATTGTTACAAGATTAGAAACAGGAGAGTTGCCCGTGGAACTGGCTGAGCTGTCATCATGCAAGGGGTGGGGAGGAAGGAGCAGTTCCTTTTTCCAGTTAGGCAGAGGACTTTGCATTCTGTGTGCTTTCCTGGTCACTTATAAAATCTTTGTGTGAACAGAACCGACAGATTTTCTGATAAACTCCACCAAAAATTATTTCTTCCTTTTCTGTATTTGTTGTAAGGGGGTATGTGCTTCTCTGAGCAATCAGTGTAACCAAGAAATGAGAGCTGTTTATTGGGTACATACACTTTCCAAAGAAGTACCCATCAAGCCCAGTCACAGTCCTGGATGAAGTTATATGACTAATTCTCCTCGTCTGCCTTGAAAGCCCTTTATATTTGTGTGAATTTCCACAGGCAGGGCATAAATAATGTCATACAGTAAAGCCAGGTACAGAGTTCTCTCCTCAGAGATAATTCAGAGTGGGTCTTACTGTTGCAAGTGTATTTTTGCAGATTACTGTGTTTCAGTCTGCAAGCTCAGTCACTCCAGTAGCTTCCCAGTGAACTCTGTAAACAAAACACTTGCTGGACACAGCCCATAATGATGGCAGAACAAGCAGAAATGAAAGCAGACAACCACCACTATTTTATCTGCTTTGTCTTTCCCCCTGGTGAGTGTTTGTGTGGTGTGTGCATACATGCACGCTTGTGAGGAGGGTCATTTAGAGGCCCCTGTGAGGAGGGGGACACAGCCAGCTGCTTTTGCACTGCCTGCCTGGGTGTCCATGCCAGGAGTAGCTCCCCAGAACAGGAGGGCAGGAGAAGTCAGCGAGCCCCTGACTTAGGCACTCCCCAAACCTATGGAGGTTTCCAACACACACAGGGAGTTTTCCTGTTCCATAAAATTCTGGATTTTGTTTCCTGTTATTCTAGCAGTGCCCAGGACCAGGACAGCCTCACAGAAGGAAAGCCCAGGTGTAAACATTCACCAGCAATTAGGTCAGAGGTAGATTAACATCAAATACAAACAGCTCAATTCCTCACCATGTATTATTATGGATTTAGCACCATCAGTTCTTATTGATACATGTGACCAAACGTGGACTCAATAGTCCAGCCTGAAACTGCCTATCAAGGAGATCGTCTCAGTAGTGCACTTGGGAGATGTTTGGGAACAGAGGAACAGTCATCTTGCTCTGGCACCAGACCCATTTGCACAGACCACCGAGTTCGCAAAGGAGGGCTTGAGGGCTGCAGCGTAATGCAACAGAACATAGCATCTCAAGCAGAGATCAACAGTACACCCATCCCAAACCCAATGATCTGGTTAGTTCATTGCAGTCATGCTCATCTTGTAAGGACTCTTTTCTCGTGAAAGGGGATACTCATAGGACAACACCTAATTGCAGAGTCCTGTCATCATATTTTCCTGAAAAAAAATTATTAGAAGATATTTTTCATGACCCCTTTCACCAGGATTCAGAGGTGAGGACTAAGGAAGAGTGAAGTTGGTTGTGCCATAAACCAATGCAATCTATTAGGTGATAGAGAAGACTGTGGAGAAAATTTGGCAAGAGCAACCAGAGCTTCCAAACTGAACAGTCAAAATATAAACATGTACACTGGTATTAAAATGCAAATACCTCAGAATCTTATGTAAAGGACTGTTATAGATGCTACAGATATAAGGACATAAGACTTTGATTGATATATTTAGGGACAGGTCATTAGATACCCTGTAAACAACCTGCAATAGTGTCTTAAAATTCAGTGTCAAGGCATGCCCATGAAGTTGTTTACAGATTTTAAATGGCCTTCTGAAAAATCAGTGGTGATGATCTTTGTGACTGAAACAAAAATAAGGCATTTCTTAAATTTTTAGAATGCCCTAATATTGCCAGTACTACATGTAACTTCATTTTTGAAATAATATCGATCTTTTGGTCTACACGTATGGAGCTAGAAATGGGATTTATATATGGTGGAAACTCTTTTCTGTTGGCTGCCCCTGTGACTAGAAATCTAGTCAGCATATGTTTCAGGAAAATCCTGAACAAGCGACAGAGAGTCTATTGTGGTTGATACCTATTGCCACTACTAATCAAGACTCTGTATTCTTCCAGATAAATAGCATAAATCATATAGAAGCAAACATGGCAATGAAGAGGTAGCTGTAAAAAGGTACATCTGATCACAAAAGCAGAATAACTCCAAACACTATGTGTTCCTGTAACAAAGTAACACCCCCCAGATTTTGGTCAGTTTTGGATTCCAGTACACGCGTATAACATGTTAATTTTCTTCCCTTGATTGCACATTTTCCCAGTGGCTGTGTTCGCTTATGATAGCTTTCTTTTTCCTGTTTATAAGGATATGTTTTCGGATTCCATTGTGAATTTATCAGTAGGAGTTGCTCATTTTCAGTATTGTTTAAAGTGAATGGCTTTCCCTTCTCATGTCCTTTCAACACGGTTGTACTTTTTCCAAATGTAGAACAGTTATGACCCAACTCATAGCCCCAGGTAGTTTTTGTGGTATTACAGAGCTCTTCCAAGAATACACAGGCTCATAAGTTTATATGATATGTGTTTCCTAACATTAGCATGTAACTGTGTTATTAGAATAACATCGTTTCTGCACTTGTTTTTGTGCTCCCATGTTTACATTGGAGATGGTTCAAATTTCTTCAGCAAGGAGGTATTCTGCAGTGTTTCTTCCCAATCCTTCACTAAATATACATGACTCTGAATGGTGTGTTTCCAGATGGGTAGCCTGTTGTTGTTTGGTTTTTGTGTTTTTTTTAAAAAGTAGTTGCATTGTTACAAGAAAGTTTCTCACTGTGATTTCAGTCTACCAATGCCTGTAATGTACCTGAGTTGTGGATGCCTTGTGTTTGAGTGTGCTTAACAGGTCATCACTTTTTTTCATGCCTGGTAAGTTGGACATGAAAATGAGCAGATACTGGTGCTTACATAAGCTACTTTAAGGCATTTAGAATGAGTTGACAACTTTGATTCATCCTGGTGCCCAGTTTCTTGCATGTGCTACTCTTTCTCACTCTCTTAAACCCAAGTAAACTGAATTACAACAGTCGTACCAACTCCACTTCACATAAAGCTATATAGTGAACATGCACCTCTAGAATGAGAGAGACGTGGATTTGGTTTACTGTGCGTTTTTACAATTTTTTTCATGATTGATCTTTTATTTAATAATGCTGGAGGCCAGAGACCACTGATCACCTCTGAGCAACTGAACTGCCTTTTGCATTCATTGTAGCCCACAGGACCAACAACTTAAAAACATGTTCCCTTTCTTATTTAAACCCTATCTTTTCCTGTTCCTCTACCAAAATAAATGGAAGTTAAATGTAATCAAGTATTTACACACTGCATTAGATGAAAGAAGCCACAATATGTTGGATGCCTCCAGAGACCTGGTCTGAAATAAGCTTAACAGATTAATTGATGCTTCTTATTAAACATATAGAAAGTTTAATTGTTGCCTTGACAAGTGCTTATACTAGCTAATAACTGAACTGTAATTTACCTGTTTGGTTATTATCTTCAATTTGCCAGATTATAGTTTGATTTTTTCGGACAGTCTAAACACAATGTTCTCTAACTCAAGGACCTACATTACGATGAAAAGATGTGGAGGAGGGATCATTACATCTTCTCTTCACATTCTCCATCTTCAGTTCATCACATGCTGCCAGAAAGATGAGCCTTGTTTTTATTTCAGACAACAAGCAAAATAATTGCCAGATATCTATGAACTATATGGATACAAATCTTTATGAAATATAGTCTCAGCTTGGAAGGTTCTCTTTTCATGGTTGATTTACAATGCATAGTTAATGCCTAATTAGTTCGTTGTGCCTTTTGCCAGGATATGAATAATTCATGATTCTTCTTTAGCAAAACCAAGAACAGGTTGATTCATGACTCTGATCCACAGCCAAAATTATGAAAAGCACATGAATATTGGAAGAGTTTAAGATTTGGAAAAAAGGGAGAAAGACCATGCTTCACATTCTATATAGTTTATCCCCATCATCATCCAGAAGTTATATGGTACCATGCTGAGTATGAGGTTGAAAGAATATACAGCTTATTACTTGCAAAACACCGCTGAAACATGACCATTTAGGCATTCCATCAGCCTCATGACCAAGCCACGGTCTATCTTCATAGTAATATTGCCCAGGCATTGACTGTGGACTCATTTTAGTTGGTGAGTCAGAAAGATGACCATGATAAAAGGAGATATCTAGAAGATAAATTTATTGCTCACATTGCACCCTCTACTGTCTAACTACTGTAACAGCTCTGGGCAAAGTCCGACTCGTTGGTTCATGTTACAGTGGACAGAGAAGTAGCCCAAGGAAAAATTGTNTCAGCTTTCCTTTGAGTCCCTTGCAAGACAAATGTCAAAAAGGCCACCTTTGTAATTGCAGTCCTCTCCCACACATTGTGTTGCCGAATACAGCCCCCATTCTAAAAAAACTCATGATGCTTCTAATTTCCTACCTAAAATGAGTTACAGAGATCCCACTTACACAGAGCTAGCTTAACTGGTAGACCCCAGAAAGGAATCTAGAGAATTATACTTAAATCTGGGCCCTGAAGAT
>VZTM01022831.1:24912-55575 GCA_013400555.1 Jacana jacana
CATCAGCCTCATGACCAAGCCACGGTCTATCTTCATAGCAATATTGCCCAGGCATTGACTGTGGACTCATTTTAGTTGGTGAGTCAGAAAGATGACCATGATAAAAGGAGATATCTAGAAGATAAATTTATTGCTCACATTGCACCCTCTACTGTCTAACTACTGTAACAGCTCTGGGCAAAGTCCGACTCGTTGGTTCATGTTACAGTGGACAGAGAAGTAGCCCAAGGAAAAATTGTCAAAGTAAAGGAAAAGACCACGTAGATAACAAGAAAATCTTTGTAGGAAGATCAGAAATGAGGGACTATGTTTTCATCAGATGGCTGATTGATGAATTGTTAAGCCCAAATCTTTAATCCTGACTGCATTACAACTCTGAGTTCAATGCAAGATCCTCTTTAATGAAGTCAGCAGGACATTGCCTGTAGAATGTGGGCCACAGGATTAGGAGGCCCATCTGTCTTCCTAAACCATTAGATGTATTTGAAGTTCAGATGCTAAAAGTCCATCAAAGTGTCACAGCAGTTCTGTGGAGTACAAGGGTCGTAGCTGTCCTTAACAAGACATGGCATCTCAATGACCATCATAGACAAAAATATTGAGCTGTCAGGTTAGGAAGATGGGTATAAACACTGGAATGGGATGGAGAGTTGCCAGCTTGTTACCATACATTACGCCTCAGCCAGGAGCACCCTCTGATAGGGTATATCATTGCCCCACACTGTCCTGTTGATCATCCTGTCAATATGTTGACCAGCTGCTGTCAGGCTTTCCTGTGTTCCACCACAGTGTGTTACCGAATACAGCCCCCATTCTAAAAAAANCTGATTTATAGGTCATAAAACCAGATAAAATATGAGAAAGATGAAGTCCATGGTGATAATGGTAATTACTCTGTATCATGAAAGAGGCATTTAAATCTTTACTTCAATTAAAAGAAAAAAAAAAGAACATTACCAAAGGTAATACCACTTGAGTTAGTACAAGTATGGCAATACGTGCCAGTAGAGAAAAACAGCCATTTACTGGAGTAGGAGAAGATGGCTTTCAATTTCAGTCTTTGGATAGCATTGCAGAGGGCTCAGCACTCCCAGCACTTCCAAGGCAGCGCTTAGGAGGTTATCAAAAGACAGTGGGCAGCAGCCTACATAATCCATCTTGTGACTGTGCCCTCAGAGTCAGCTTTCAACAAGAAAAGGCTTAAAAGAGGAGCTGAGCCAGGTTTTCTTTTATTGCAGCCAGACATAGTAAATGAAAACAAAAGTTTGGCCCTCGGAAACCAAGCAAACAGGTAGACCTGTCGCAGTTAGTTCAGGAGTGTATCTCAGCAGAGCTGTTACTTTTCCATCATGCTCTTCTGTTGCTCGGGCATACTGTGGTCAGCATGCCTGAGGGGGTCCAGCAAAGGGACAATTTCCTTCAGCTACACTCTGAAGGAGGAAACATGAAATTCCATTAAATAGCAGATTGTAATTAAAGCTTGAGACACCACTATCTATTACACTGTAAGGAGCAGTATATACCACTTTCTTTTTTAAACCTTCAATATGACTTCAATATGATTTTCTTTTCTTTTACACATTTACTGAGGGGGCAGGGTAAGGCAAGTTGTGGAAGAATTATAACATGTAAGCAATGAATGATAGTTTAGGATGGTAGACAGCTGAGATTTTTTAAAGTGAATACTTGTCTCTCAAGAGACTTAGCAAGAACAAGAGGCTTAAAAAAGCAGCCTGCAGAAAGCACCAGACAGCATGGAGCAGGAGATGTCTCCGCTGTGCTTGGACTTGACAAGTAACCTTTTCCCTCTTTGACTTCTGTTATTTTAGGACAGTAATCTGCTACTCTCAGACCGCTGTCCTTGGCAGAGACTGAAGCACAGCCAACACATGGATATCCTTGCTTATAACAGAAGCACAGAGTAGGAATGAAAACTCAGAGCCTAGACGAGGTGGAGCTCACTGCAAAAAATATCCTCTCCTCTCCTATTATCCTCACTGTTTTACAGCATTTGGCATCAACCTCAGCCTTTCTTGATTGATTGTGAGTGCTGAATGTGTTAAAGATACGGCAGAGCTCACAGTCAGTTAGCAGTATCTGAAGTGTTTCTCTTTGCCATTGGAAAAAGGTTAAACTTTGACTTAGAAACAGCTATGTAGAGTTCTTGTCTTGGTAAGAGCTTCTAAAGGTGGCTACAAATGGCTCTTCTTCAGCATGATTAACACCAGTCAAAGTGTAGTGCAAATAGGCATTTGACAGGAAAGCCGTAGATTGCAAATGTCGTGGGCATGTAATCTGTTCACTTAGGTGCCACAATGTCTAATGCAAACTGACAGTAAAAAAAGCTAGCAATCTAAAAGGGAATGCAGTTTACATGTATGGATAGGATGACTTCTATGTAGGTAGTTCATGGCTTCCCCAGGAAAACATTTACCCCACATGTATGGTAAGCTTTACAAGTTGCTTCAAGATAGGCACAAAATAAAATTTGCCAGCTATCCCAACAGAAACAGACTCAAGACAAGGCATGTGTTGCAATACCATCTTCTGTCCAAGCTTGTGCAGATTATATTGTCCTGGAGCCCCATTAATACCTACTACAGGATCAGAAGGGGTTTGTACATAGTCTGAATTTGCAAGGAAAGGGCGATCTTTGGGGCTGGTCTCATGAACATGTCTGACACCTGAGACACAGCGGCCCCAGGCACCACAGGTAAATCCAGAGAAGGTGACAGCAAATTCCAGAGTTTAAATGCTGGCCATCTCACTGCATAAAACGGACACATATCTTCCAAGGCTGGGGATATACACCCTGTGTTTGGAAGAGCTCTGTACCAGGGAATTGAGCTGCTTTTTTTGTGTAGTAAAAATTCAACAGGTTAAAAAAGTACCATGACCACAAAGCATAAAAATAAATTATTCCCCTCAAACTACATTGCTTAGTAAATCAACAGAGCAGAGCCCAGAAACACAAAACGAGTCTTGTTTCAGTAGAGCGAAGTGACAGGGCCAACAGCAGATGCATTTCTTGGCACCGAGCGCCGCAAATTTTGTAAGCAGCAGGGACGAACCTGTTTCACCAAAGATTAAGTCTACACAAAAGCATCACATTCAGCATTGGGAAAGAGTCTCATCTATTGTCCTGGCAAGCAACACCAAAGATACAGTACCCTGGAGACAAAATGTGCGGCTAGTTGGAAACGCACTTGCCAACCTGAACAGAAAGAGAGGCTGCACAATGGTAACTAGTGAAAAAACAGCTGGGCACAGTGGCACCAGGCTGTGTCTTTCAACCCATGTTATCAACACTTCTTCATATAGCCAGCATGTTGTGAAGAAGCGCTTGTCGCTTTCCATTTGGTCACAGAGAGATGAACAGGGCCCAGTGTCAAAGGAAACAGGTTAGGGGCTTTGATTTGTTTTCTTCTAATACTCAACAATATTGGAAAGGGTATAGTTAAATGGTAAGGCTGGCCATGTGCAAATTTATATCACAGTAGTGACTTATTGCTGACGTTTGAGAAATGCCAAGAAGACTCAAGGAAATTTTGGAAAAATATAGGCTATCATCAACACAACTCGTAAGAAAAACACTTCTAACACTTCACACTTGTGCCAAATTAAAGGGTAGGGAAGCGTGGCTCTTGGACAGTTGCAACGTACAGCATCCATAATATGGGGAGTGGTGAATCTCATCCAGTTCAAAATTTCACCTTATGGAAAAGCTGGTGCCTAGCATCAATTCCTTCACCCGTTTTAATCTCCTTTTCAGTATTTATTGCAGAAGCTCACTTCTGCAGCTGTATTGAGTAAAACAAATCGGCTATAAAATGTTCCTTTCTATGAGTTATGTGCAAGTTTCAAGCTAATGGAAAAAATGGAATATTTCTGTGAAAAAGCTGGATGCCTCTGTTTCAAGTTGTCTGAGAAAAAAATGCTCATAAACTCTTTCCTCTGTTTGGATTCCCCTCAAAAAGAATGTAAGAAAGTCCTTTTAATGGCAGTGGATGAAAAGCCATTACAATGGCCAATGGCTTTTTAAAAAACTTTAATTTTTTTGGTTTAAAATATGCTCCTATGCACATAGTATTTTAATGATCACAGAAAATTGTAAACTTTTAAATATTCTTCCTTGAACTTTTTTCCTAGGAGGAAATCAGAAGCTGTAAATGATCCAAGGATAATAACTCATTACAGCCAAGGCTGGCTGCTGGGGAAGTGAGTAGTTGGACTGTCAAGAGTTTGCTTGTTTTCCAGAAGACCTGTGTTGAAATGAAGCTATATCCACAGACCATATCAACACTGTGGGATCAGTATTCTCAAATAGCAAACAAATGAGGTGGAATTTCTGACCCATTCTGATTTTGAGTCATCGTTTCAGATGCAGTGTACTCAAGAGCCACCCAAGCTTTCATCCCCTAGAACAGTACCTTCTACATATTGCACCCCAGGGAAGCTGCTTCACTGTACTGCTGCCCAATTCTTGAGCCACATCGCAGAGCAAACATAATCAGAGTAAACTGGGATTTGTGCCAGCAGCTTGTGAGCATGCAAGGAGTTGGCCTACTCATACAAAGAGCTGACACAGCCAGACTTCAGTGCAAGGGCCCCTTCTCCACCCCAGAGGTCAATAGACTATGAAGGCAGAGAAAGCCATGTTCCACATAGAAGATTGATTGCTTTTTTTAGGACTCGGTAGTCGCAAGGTCTCTTTACTACTTTCAAACAAAATAGCTGATTTTAGGGCAAGCTGCGCAGATCAGTCCTGCTATACTCCCCAAAATTTTAAAATTATCAAAAATTATTACAGAAATTATGGAACTTCAGCATTTAGTTTCCCTGTCTTGAAGCCACTGGAGAATACTGCCACACATTTACCATTTTCTTACTTATTATCCTTATTTCCAAGGTTAGCTCCATCCAAATTCACATCTTAAAAAAACAAAGCAAACCCACTTCCAAAAAAATTCCTAGTCACCCTAAAGATGTGTCTATACATAAATTTCAGATAATTCCCCACCAACATCCTAATAAAACTAGTTCTTCCTTTCATTTAAGCTTTCAACTATGACATGAGTATTTTTCCTGCATCTCCACACGGGCATTGGGAATTGTCATCTGTTCTAAGAGGGAATTTTTTCAGTGCTTTTTCAGGGAAGTATCAGCAATTAGTTTTGTTAAACTGAAGGTCAGATAGTGCTTTCAATATGGGCATTTTCCAGTGGTTTCAAACTGGCCCTTATATAGAGAGATAAACACCCTTAAAACCTCTTCCTTGTACAGTGGGCCTATGAGGTCACCGCTAGAAAGAGAGAACAAAGTTTTTTCTAACATACCATAAAAATAAAAAAGAAAATAAAACTGAGGTAAGCTCTTAATGATGAGCTCTTTAATGAAAACTTTCAGTTTAAGAACTGTCTCTTATAACGTTTCTTCTCAGCATAATCAAAGCTAGTCAATAGTTTTGAAAAAAAGTTGCTACATATATACTTTTTTTTTTAACATCAAAAATATGTGACGGGTAAAAAAGGGTACCCTATGATCCATGTGGCACAATAAAATGTGTAAATCTCCTAACTGTCCAAGCTGACAAAAAGAAGTTTGAATGGTACAAGAGCTGCAGCTCTTTCCACCCCACTTTCTTGCAAATCAGAATCTAGTCTAACCCATGATTTCTGAGTGCCAGTTCCCAGCCCATTACTTCAGCTGAGCCCCACCCCTGATTGATATTGAGAGAAAGACGCCAGGATTTGTGCCAACAGCAAGGCATGTGCAGGACTACTGTGAGCTGCTGGTTTCTACAAGAGTGAGTGGCTCATGCATTTGGTCTCACCTGAGGGAGCAGACCTGGGTTCTCATGCCTGCTCACTTTATTTCTTCTATACAATGCAGACAGAGCTGAGATGTCTTCCAGATGACCAACCACTATGCTGAAATCCCTGTGCTTGAGAGAATTGAGACAACTTTAGTACAGGTGGTAAGGAAAGCTGTACCTCAACTCATGATGATTGCCTGTGGCCCATGAGATGTCAGCACCAAGGCTTCAGCACTCTTGAGCCTAGTGGACACGCTATAGCCAGGCACAGCCCCAGACCTACCAAAGTTTTTTCAGAAAATCAAATTAGTCTAAATAGTTAAACAATAGATGACGACTACACACACTTGCCACACACGTCACCCAGTACTCTACACATAGCTTCATGTTACCTATGTGTTATCAATACGTATTTGCCACTGAGGGTCTAAAAGTGTTTGTTACAGAAACCCAGCTTGTGGGCAATGCAATCCAAGCGCTCACTCATTTTAGGACATGTCCACCACGCTAAATCCATCAGAGTCAAGTAAAGTCCTATGCTTTCTTTGGCATCTCTGTTTCTGCATCACAGACCAGAGAGCAGGTCAAGGAGAAGTGCAGGAGATGGTCCATTCCCAAATGCATTAAAGTGTAAGCCTCATCACAGAAAAATTGTCAAAGTCCTAGGGATGGGTTACCTGTGGATTTTAAAAGCACCTTAAGAGATTTATCCTAGCTAGCATTGTATGGAAAAAAAAATGCAAGGATTACTGTCTTGCTAGTTTATGATGCCTCATCCACTTGTTAGATTTAATTTCTAAGGACACGTGTTGCTGTTGTAAGACTTACAAGCAGGCATTAGACACATAAGAATAACTTCTTCCACTCACAGACATTTTTAATTAGGTTCATCAAGCCCATCCNTTGTGTTGAGGTGCCCAGAACTGGGCACAATACTCCAGGTGTGGCCTCACCAGTGCTGAGTACAGGGGGACAATCACCTCCCTACTTCTGGTGGTCACACTATTTTTTATGCAAGCCAGGATGCCATTGGCCTTCTTGGCTGCCTGGTCGCACTTTTACCTTTCACCTCAGTGACAGATATTAATCAAACAGACTTGAGAGCAGATATTTGAGTAAAGAGAGTAGATTTTTAGCTGGCAATAAAGATTTCATCTTGCATACTGCAACGTATCGAGGCAAAAATCTTTCAGCCTAGCTCACCAACCAAAATCTTCATCTATTAAAGACTCTGTAAGATGATCTTGCTATAGGTGAAAAATGCCTGTGTATCAGGAAACGCAGAGACTGAACAGCAATTTTCATTTAATGTTCCTTTACAAAAGCTGGTTTCATTCTTTTCTCTCTAACGTTTTTGCCAAGAACACTTTTTTCAGTGACATATTCAATTGAGATGGCTAATAGGTACATTTAATTGGAATTTTTTCTCACAGTCGTTACTGGAAAGTTTTTATTTCTCCTTGAAGTATTGCTTATTTCTTTCGTTTTCTAGGATCATTTCACACTGACAAGCAGCAGAAAAAGCCATCAGGAAAAAATAGAATTATCTTGCTAACATCTTAAGGCAAATTATGTGAATTGCAAGATTTTACTTATTGTTAAAAATATGTCAGCTACTTCAGGAAACAGTATAAGAAGTTTCATCAAATAAAAATATTATAATACATCTACTTAATATTTTGTCTTTCTTGATGAGGTTAGCAAATACGCATAAATACAAACACTGACTGCTAAGCAGCCCATTTTCCTTCACTGTTCCACATCCAGTATTAGCAATGCTGGGCATTTTTCAGCCAAAGTGTCCAAATCATTTCATAAAAGCTTTAAAAACCATTATCCTTATTTGAAAGACAGTGTCACAGAGGCAATGCAAAGTTTGCAAAATTATGCCATGAGTCTGCTGCAGAGTCAAGAGCAGAATCCACACCTCTTTGACCCAATCTCCCTGTCCCAGTCATTTTTTTCACCATAAAAGACAACGGTGATGATGTACAAAGCTTCACCAGATAAATTGAAGATCACGTCACCCACACTCTGTGCATAACAGGTCTTCTCCAACAAACCCCAGGAATGGCAAAACAAGCGGGACTTCACTTTCTTAAAGGGGAAAAAATGCCTCTGAGCATCACGGTGCTGAGGTTTGTGTACAGGCTGATCTCAGAGGTGGCCACCCAAGGCTAATTAGAATTAGAGGCATTTATAATTATAGCATTCTCTAATTATAGAAAGGATAGCACTTCTACTTATGCACAGATGCATGGCTAATTGTTCAGTGATGATGAGAAGGAAAAGAAAGAAAAGTACTATGATTATTTAATGAGTTTTCTGAAAACGGATTGCATTATTTAAAGTGTATTTAAGTGCAACTGCTTCTTGTTAAATTGCCACCCTTCCCTGCGCTTTTCATACTAGGGAAGTATGTGGCTTGGGCTGAGCGCTGGCCATGCTAGAGGTTAGGTGGTGGCCTAAGGTCTTTGCCCCAACGGAGGCAGGTGATGTGAAGCTGTGGATTATTGTCTTTATGAAAAGCTCAATGCTTATAGTATTCATCATGCTATCTAAAGCAGACAGAAATGAAGATGAGGAACTTCTACGCATGTGGGTGTGAGTCCCAGCAGAATTTCATTTCTCTTGACAGGGAAGTTGCTCTCCATGGAGGAGACAGCCAGCAAGAACCTCCCGGTGCCTCGGGGACATGCAGCAACCACCCTGGAAGAGCTGCTGTGCCTTCCAGCCACTGGAACACTGCAGTTTGGGAACCTTGATCTTGTCAGAGGGAAAACTCTGCTCATCAAAGACACACCACCGCTCACACTGCATCAGGGCTTTTGCACCAGCTGGCATGTCAGTGGGACTGTTACTTATTTCATAACTAGATGTTAGCTAAGGGCTCCGCTGCCTACCTGGGCACAGAGGCTGGCATCAAAGCCATCAATGGCCATAAGCCTATCACTAATCAGAGCAGCTGAGCATTAGTCCCCAAGTATTTTTATCTAGAAAAATAATTGTTTGTGCCGGTACCCAATGACAAAAGCACACTTTGAAACCACCAGCAACCCTGACAGGGACAGAGACTGGGAGTGGGGATAGAGACATCAAGATCTGAGACTGACAGACAGGGAGATGTTGAAAGGAGCCAGCTACCAAGAGCTTAAGCAGCACAGCTCCCAAGGGGCAATCACATCAGAAAGGAGCTGAGCTCTGCTGAAGCAGTTTTAGCTGCAGAGCTGGGACCCAGCTGTGCCACTAACAGCTAGCTCTGCTAAAGCAGACCTCAGCAGCCTCAGCGCAGCCCTCTCCATCACTCCTTTGCACTTTAGAAATGCAGAATGTGCTGAAAGCTTCTTTCCCCAAGACTTTTCCTCTGGCAGCATATCAGTGAACTGGCATCTCATCTAGACATTAACACCCCGAGTGGGCAGTGATGAGGAAAGAGAGAGCCAAGACACTGCTGCTAAGGAATGATTTTTCCATGTAATACATGTAGACTAGGAAATGTCCGTGACAGTGAATATTATCAGAACTGATACTTGATCATCCTTTTGCTGGAAAATTCTCTCTAGCTCTGTCTGAATGGTCTTACGTTAAGAGAGATATGAGACACCAGGCCCATCCTTCATTTGTTAAAGAGTGCACAGGCAAGCAGAGGAATGGCTAGTGACACCTTACAATGGAAAATACAGAAATATAACACAAATTGGTTTACATTTTTCCAGACTGGGTTAATGGAAAAAGTTATCGCTTGACTGTTTACATTTGACAAGATAAATTTACACAGGTTTTATTTAGGCTATAAGATCCAGCTGGGACATATTTGCTCATTTCAGAAATAGTCATTCCATTTGCAAGACAAAGAAAAGGGCTAGGTTTAACTGACCCCCCTTTCTCCACAAGGAAAGCAATACTAAAAAAAAAAAAATCCCATAACCATGTTAAGCTCCTGTGTAGAAAAGATTCATATGTTAGCATTAGGCACTCTTGAGGGGTTTTTCAAAGTAGCCTTGAACATATGGTTCTATATGCTTTATTTAAAAGAATTTTCTTTAAAAAGTCCTGCCAGATACTAATTCCTTTTGGCATCTGAAATACAGCTCGTGAGGACTGTTTGGCTGCTTGCAGAAAAAACACTTGTTTGGAGGCAAGTCTGAGGTCTGACTCTTTTGAAAGGAAGGCATTAAGTTACCTTGCACAGGATATGCTACAAGGCATTTTTAAAAGAAGTGGCTGGTTCCTTCCAACCTGAGCTGGAGGCAGACAGAATTTCCTTTGTTTTAATAGATTTTAAACTGACCCTATTGTTTAGGGAAGGACTGTCAGCTACCAAATGCCTAAGTATTATGTCTTGTCTATGCTACACCTTCTGCCTTTGCAAAGCTATGGCAATATTAGAAGTTTTCCTGTATGGCATTTCATGTTTTATGTATACTGTGATAACTCTCATAGTACTAACTTAAGTATTTCAGTACTGTCCCCAGGCTTAAAGAAAAAAAACTCCCCTCTCCCCCCCCTTCCCATCAACAGACAATATTATTTTCACTGGAATTCAGTAATCCTAGCAGGGGGTAGTGGCTTCCTATAGTCCACTTGTAGGGCTTTTTCCTGATAGTGTATATAGATATAGCTTTACATTTCAGACAGACCAATGGACATTACTAAATTTCCGGCAGTGTCTTGCTGGCTGACAGATGGCAGGACAGACATTGTCTCTCATCAGGCGTCTCCTGTGTGTCTCGTGGGGTGAGGGAAAAATGGGCAGAAATAAAAGATTTGTCATGGAAATGCAAATAATAGCTGTAAATCAACAGAAAGAGCAGAGATACGAAGTCACATAAAACTCTCAGAGGGTGACAGTTAGATTATCTAGGCAAACTCCAGGAAATCTTCTAGTTCGCTGGATTTTACTGAGCAAGGTATATAGGCATCTGGAATTTTAAATATATGCAATTCTAATCAGAAGTGATCATGAAATAGGGTACAGTCTGCCTCTACCAAACCCCACACTACACATCTAGGACAAGAGAAACAAGTGAAGGGGGGGAAATCACTTTCTTTCCCCATTCTGATGGAGATAAGACAGGAACTCAGCAGTTTTAAACTTTAGTTGAGTGAATGGAGACTTAAACGGTGCTTAGCTGTAGCTTAAGAAAAATTATGAACTATTCACAGGTTATCTGTAACTTGCATAACTGCTTGGCAACACCTAGAGCAAGTCTGAGGTTGAACTTCATCTATATGCAAACACGTAATAGCCACCAGAAGGTGCCTCAGGACAAGCAAGCCTATCTACACTATCTAGAGCTATGCATTAACTAACTTTCTGCCTCAGATCATATTTTTTCATTTTTGATTACTTGGCATAATAATTTCTAATGAATTAAATTGCCTGGCTTGCTGAAAGTGGAATGTAACTCATCAACTTTAGTAACTGTTATAGTACTTAACCCAGTACTGAGATCAACAGAAAAATTATTTGGAGCAAATGATAATAAAAATACATATTTTTAGAGCTTTGCAGTTCAATATTTTAAATCATTTGTATTCCTGTTAATGTTAGCCTAGCATTTCAGAGGTAACTATGGGTGGCTGGCTTTTTTTCATTCCTCAAGGCAGTAATCCAATTCCACAGGAGATGTAATTATCTACACCAAAGGGATGTAGATTATTACACATGAGAAATCAGTGTGAAGGCATGGCTAGTCCAGCAGGATTTTTTTTTAATTGAGAAGTCATAAAGGTCATAGGTACTGCAATCTGATGGAGAGCAGCTTTCTTTTGTAGGTTTGCCTTCACATTCACCTTTTGAACATGAAATAGGGTATTTTTTCCATGGAGAGGAAAGGCAACTATTCTGCAAGCTTTACCACTAATGAGGAGCTGCTCTGTATGAACAATTAAATCAAAAATAAATAAAACCTATTTCTATCTGGGAGCACAATGGAGTCAAACACCAAACACGGTCAAAACAATGGTCTTTGAAGGCTGGCATAACTCCAGAAAAAATTACAAAGCAAAGGATGTTCAGTTTTGAAATGTGTTGAACCAAGTAGAAAACAAAAAACTCTTGAATTCACATAACAGATTTGTTTGTTTTGATCTCAGCTTTTTCAACCTCAACTCACAAGTAAAGGTTTGGTGGAAACAGAGTGATGGCACAAGGGAGTTACAAAGGAGCCACAGAGAGATGTTACTGACATTGTTCAAAAAAATCTTTCCAGTTATCAGGAATGAAGAGAGTTGGAAAAATAAATATGAATATCTGAAATCATTCAAGCTTCCATGTTTATGATTCATGATAAAGTTTATAGACCATATGTTGTATACAGAGGAACTGATTTCTCTGTTACTGTACAATAATCAAAATAAGACCTAGAGACTAAGAAAGGAAGCGGAAAAGAGAAAAAAAGCCACTTTTTTAACAAAAGAAGTACTTAAAAATAATCAAGCATTCCATTAAATCCAAGAATCACAAAGCTCAGGAAGATTGGGTTCCTGTATATCTAAAAAGCAATTTTAAAATTCCACTAGGATGGAAAGAGAAAGAAAGTTTAGCAAGGACACAGCTAAGGCTGTGGACACTACACAGTCTAACATGTAAAGTTCAAGTTTACTAATGTTACCCCAATACACAGGTTGAGTCTTCTTCTTAAGTTAGATAAGGATAACAACCGCCCAGGGAGATGGTGGAGTCACTATCCCTGACTGTGTTTAAGAGTAGATTGGATGTGGTATTGAGGGATACGGTGTAGGGGAGAACTTGTAGAGTAGGGCTGATGGTTGGACTTGGTGATCCCAAGGGTCTCCTCCAACCAAAATGATTCTATGACAAGTCTCTGTAAGAAGAGTTTGACCTCTGGCATGGTCAAGAAAATTCCTAGCCCCCTACCAAGTGGTGTTTTTCAGATCACCAGCACTTCAATAGCTAAGGTAATAGGTACTGCTATGAGGGTCTCTGTTAAGATATCATACATGATATAGTATTACAGCTAATGTGCAGCCATTGGCTGACACATGACTGATCTGCAAAGTCATAACAGTTCTTATTCACATTAGTGGCACCGCTAAATTTTACTTGAATTCTAATGGAGTTCAAGAAACACTGTCAATCTGGAGTATTATCATCATCTGCTAAAGGAGAATGTAAGCTGCAATATAATGCAAGAAATAAGGTCTTGGTTGTCAATTTTAGTAGTCGCCCTAGCAGACACTAGAAAGGCCATGACTGAAATTTATTACAAACAATTAATTACATATTCAAATTCATGGGTTATTTGAAAACATTTTTACCTCTTTTTGTGGTGTGACTGAAACCCTAAAAACTGATACTTGTATCAGAGGATATGGGAGACAAACCCAGATAATAGGATGAGAAACAGAAAAGCTATAATAATTTTGAACATAAATCTGTTTATTAGATTTAGATTTATGAACATCCGTCTATTCACAGCCGTATGTAAGCTTCCCCTGACCAACTTATCTTTCCTCCAGTTTACCAATATCACCATATTTTTCCCAGGGCCAGCTTCCTTGGGAACTTTTTAAGCAGCACGGCATGAACATATAAACAGGAATAAAGTGGATTCTGAATATTTAATGGATAGTAATTTACCTCAAGAAAGTTGCTCCGCAGAGCTGGCACTGTGCTTCGCCGCTGCCCATCTCTCACTGCTTGGTATACTACACTTTTGCCCACAAGCTCAGTTTCTTCTTCTGGAAGTTTCATGAGTTTGCTGAGGATTTGAAGTAAATCTTTTACCAGCTAAATATTACTTTTAAGGACAAAAAACCCACGAGAGAACTTCTGTAGTAAGAACCTCAGGATTTCTCAGGAAAGTCATGCCTAAATTCTACAAAAAAAACAGAGGTCTTTGTAGTGCAATAGTTTAGTGATCTGTTATGACATTATTTTGTTAATTAAAAATAAACCTGGTGTTATCACTCACCACAGATGTGTTGTAATCTACCTGCTGATAAAATGGCTTACATTGTCTGCTTCCATCCTTCAGTGTGGTGGCCAAGTGCCTTTGCAATGTGGTTAACAGAAGTGCTCTATACTACCTTTTCTTGTTGCTCCACACAACAGGGCTCCGAGATTGAGCAAGCATAGGATGTGGGAAATGGGCCTGTGAAGAGGCGCTTCAACTGCATTATGAAAGATCAAGAATGGAAGTACTTCTTTGTGCCATGTCAGAATTTGTGGGAATCTGTATTCCCTCAGCCTCAAATCATACATCACTTTATAGAGCTGCAAAGATAGATTGTTCTGTCCTGGTGGTATGAGCAAGAGGAAAAGCTAAGAGCTCAGCTATAGAACATATTAAACTGCATTGGATGACAGACAACAGTGATCTTATATGTACATTGAGGAGCAGAAGATGCATATACGAATTGCCTTGATTTTTCCTTGGGGCCAAGTGCAAAATTTAAGGTAAACTTCTAGATTATGTCCCCAGGAACTATACTTTGTCCTTGAACTCTGGTGTTACTAGGAGCAAGCAGACATATTTCTTTGCTTAGTGCAGATCTATGTCCTTGCCACTCCTGTCCCGCAGCAAATGCCCAAAGGGAGATTAGGTTCTTTCATGATTTTAAAGAAGAGAGCCTGGGGTCTGCATAAAATAATATTCCTGTTGATCCAAGCTTATATTTAGATTTTTAAGCATCTGGGAGTACTACATGTCCATGTAAACAGAAGATGCTCTGCACTTGTGCAGAGCTTCAGGCTCTCTCCTCTGCATGTGATATTGAATCTCTGGTATACATACAAGCATACAGTTGAGAGACACATCTGCAGAAGCTCTGACACTTCTGGCATCCAACTCTCAAGGCTCTCTCTTTATACGAGGGACTCCAAGGGGTCTATGGATCCTCTGACCTGGCAGCATTTGGACATCCCATCACTGCTCCCAGCACAGCTCTCTTACGCTACCAGAGACCACTGCTCAAAATGCACTATGAAAATACGGGCAGCAGCGCTGGGAAAACACTCTGCCTGACTGCTTAGGCTGCTGAGTTGGCTGGCTCTTTACACCTTGGAAGGCAAACCAGCACTCTCATAAGGCTTTAAATTTAGATCCTAATTTTTAAATTGTACTGCTTGTAGTTCTTCAGGCAAAACACACCTAGAGTCTGCTTGACTGGGACAACTCTTTCTTTATACCATAGTTTACCAGATTAGTTAGCCTGCTCAGAGCACAGCACCTGGGTGCTTCCAACCCAGAGAAATCTGGGCATGGAGCAATGATTTCAGCAGGAGAGAGCCTGTGTCTGCTCAGTTTACATGGATCAGGAAGGTAAGAAAGACAATCAGAGGTCTCTCCATCAGCATGCATTCATCTGCACTGGAAAACTACCAACTGCCTCAAGTATTTGAGACTTACAGCATTGACCAGGTTTTATTTTACTTGTCTTAGCTTCTGCATAATCTTCCACTCTCTGCTTCTTTAGGCTGTAAACTACTGTGAACAGGGCAATTCTCCTACTGAAAATATAATAGGGTATAAGACAAGGACTTCAGTTTCAGCCAAAAAATCTCAGCTTTAAAGTTATAAGGGCCATGTATGTTACAGAGTTACAGACTACATGAACATATACATGTGTTAAGATGTGTGCACAGGTAGATATTTATACATGCATAGACACGTATTTGTACACATGCATATAAAACATTTTTTGATATATGTACACAATAAGAAATTTTATTTAGATCTAGAGATCTAAACCTAGACTTATCACACCTAACTCTCTAACCCATGAGCAAAGGGGAGAAATAGGAACTGCTACAGCACTAAACCCCATGCAGCAGCATTACAGTATGGACTGTTTCTTACTAATACTGTGTTTCAAAACCTGAAAGAGTCTGGAGAGAAGAAAGGTAGACTGCAATGAATCATTTTCAATTTGTAACAAAAACTGAAACAGCCCCAAGACTTTTCAGCATGATGCTGCACCTTTACTGAATCTGCTCGATTTCAAAATTAATCACAACAGAGTGTAACTAACACTGTATAGAGTTATTGGTTCAGTATTACCATAAGAGGTAATAATTTCCCACATACTGGAGATATTAATATAAAAATACTTTCTACATGAAAAAAGAGCTGTGTGCATTTGGTTTCAAAGAGTGAAAACAGTCAGAAAGCCAGTTTCTGTCTTAGCTGTTTTATCACTGTGTATATATCATTGATGGAGACTTGCTTAGCTGCATTATCAACAAAAGATATTTCTAAGAAGCCTTGAACTGGAGGTTTCCACTGGAGGGGTGGTCAGGGCTTAGAAAAGTGCCCTCAGATGCAAAGGAACCGATTGGTAAAAGTGCATGGGGGAGAGCATGGGAGGGATAACAGAGAGAAATAACTTTGGGGATCAGGGAAAAGATTCTTTTAGCTAATATTTCTACCAAATGGGACTCCTTTTGTTCCACTTGTTAACACTCCATTTAGTGAAAAGGATGCTGGCACATTTTCTTAAAATCTAAAGCAAGAAAGGTTCACTCCAGAAAGATTTGTATGTACAGGAAAGATAAATTTCTTTCCCTGATACAAGTCACAGAGTGGACATTCCTTTTCTGGTATTACAGTGCTTCCTTTGGTTATTAATTCCCCCCAAGCCGATATAAATGGGCCTGAATAATGTAAGATGCTCTTATTCTGGACTAGTGGCCCTGAGGAAGCTAAGTGCTGTGGTTTACCATACTGGCAGACCCAGCTCTGTTCTCTGCTTCTCGAGTTAAGTGCACAGTATGAAAAGCAAAGAGCAGGGCCTGGTTTACATTCATTAATAGTATGGCACAGGAGCTTTCATGGGAAAATTTTAAAATGTCAGCTTCTGGAAGGGAAGAGGGGGTCAAAGGCTGGAAAAGGAATGGCAACATCCTAAAGCACTGCACTGGCAGCTCGGTAAATACAGGCAAAAGCCCTAGCAACACAGCCACACCAGTGTTATATGAGTGTGTCTGTGTGGTTCTGCTTCACACTTTATCATACATCCTGGAATCATTGCTGGGCTGGTAGGCTCCTGGACATCTTTCCCTCCTTATAACCAATCATGGAATCATAGAATGGTTTGAGTTGGAAAGGATCTTAAAGATGATCTAGTTCCAACCCCCCTGCCATGGGCAGGGACACCTCCCACTGGAGCAGGTTGTTCAAAGCCCCACGCAGCCTGGCCTTGAACACTTCCAGGAATAAGGCTTCCACAACTTCTCTAGGCAACCTGTCGAGTGTCTCACCACCCTCACAGTAAAAAAGTTTCTTCCTAACCAAGTCTGATATCCCCCAGGGAATTGTCTCCTGTGACCACCTAGGAAAGAGACCTGCCAGTACCTGTAAGAGGAGCAAGAGCCTTAATTCAAATTAAAATCTGCATGTATTGGCAGGTTAGCTTCATGGTGCAGCTCTCCTAATTCCTCCCTGAAAGCAGAGACTATGGCACAAAGGTCTAACAAACACCAATGAGTGGTAATTGAGATAAATCAGAAGAAATGCTGTGGAGTGAGATGATCTGTGTAGAAATGTTTGCAATTCCATTGCAAACTGTGGAGCGCCTTTTGGGTCCTCAGGGCTGTTAGTGAAGTAAAGTGACCTTGCTATATCCCAAATGATCCAAAGTAGATCAGACCTGTCAGACACAGCAGCTTTGAAACTCATTACAATCTGAACCACAGACTGTTAATTCCACTTGGAAAGCCTTATCATCTAAGACTAAGGATTAGGGTGAAAAAGGGTGGTTTAAAGGCTCCTATCTGGATGGAACGAAGAGGCAATGACCACCTGGAGCCCAGACCCTGAAGGGCAGGTTGCAGTCAGTGTCGCTGGGAGCAGGCCAGCAAGTGCTGCAGAGGGCTGAGATGGGGTGACATACACAGCATACTCACTGCTGAGAACTACTGGGGCTGGGATGTTACAGACAATCTGGGTTCTGTGGGCAAGACAAAGTCTTAAATCAGAAGGTGTTTGGAGGGCATAAATTAAACAAATACTTATACATACACACAAATGAGACAAAAGGTGAAGGGAGCAAAATGAAAGGCAGAGAGAGTCACTGACATCCAGGAAACGAGCTCTGAGGAGGTTGTTCAACCCTGGGGATCATGTCTCATCATCAACCAAAATGTCAAGTATTTTAGTCAGAAAAACATGCTTATGCCAAGTTGCCTAATATTTCCTTTGGGAAGACATTTCTAAATGAGTTTTGAATTATCTCATGACAACCAGAACTTTTATTGGAAAACTAACAGAGAAATGTAGCACTCTAATCCTTTCTAGATTCTCTTACCATGCATCCCTACTTTAAATGAAATTTAGCATTGATACAGCTGATTACTGCTTTACAAGTATCTCATTACAGCTTTGGCAGATGGGCCTGCAACAGCTAATACAGAGTTTGGTTTATTCCTTGTCTTTTCCTTTCCTCTTCTCCCTCCATCCCCCAAATCAGTAAACAGGATTTTCCAAGCTGGTTTACAAAATATACCCTGCAAACACTGAGATATTTTCTATCCAGCTGTTCCACATCAGTGAAGATTTGTTTCTTAGCATTGGGCAATGCTATTATAAAATAACACCTAACCCAATGATTAATGTTGGAGAAACTGCTGTCAAGAATGTGGGTGTTTCCTGAATCAATAAAACCTTCCACAGAGCCTGGTAAATCTTAGTTTTCTAGTATAAGTGGGAAAACAAAGTAACTTCCCATTTGCCTTTATCACAAATGAAGCTGTAGATAGCAGCAGGTGGGTTGGCAGACTGTTTTCTGAGGGCTGAATTCCCACTCAAATTCAGGGCTTACTTTCTGGTTCACACACTGGGAAGGCAGCAAGGAAAATTAAAGTCCTCCCTCCTTCCCCCTCCTTCTTCCCCATAAGCCAGATGCTTCAGGGCAGGTAAGCATTAGGGTACAGTGAAAGAGACTTAGGGGTGTTCATTCTAGCTGAGGCTGCTGTGGCAAGGTCCTGGCAATGCACCTTGTTGGGCTGCTGCACCGGGCTCCTTCTGGATGTTCTTCTACTGGTCAGTGAGCCTGCTCTGAGACCCAGGGCAGGAGGGTAGGGATTGTTTGGCAGCCCTGAGGTCCAGCCAGTCCCTACAAAGGACTGCTGTATCTAGAGAGACTTCTAGAGCTGTCCTCCACACATAGAAAACTGTCTGAGAGGGTGTCAGAGTGGTTTCACTCCCACACACATGCGGTTTTCCCACATTTCTTATTCTATGCTACACCTATACGAAAGGCAACGGGGAACCTCATCTCAAAAGGACAGGGAAGAAAGGAAATCGCAACTGCAATGTAAGTCCAACCCATGTGTGACATCTACCAGACACTCAGTTTTGCTGGTCTCAGTTACAGTATATAATGACACAGGTTCCATGTTTGTCAAAAACAAGGGAGAGAAAAATTGCCTGTTTTTCTAGATAGAATTAACCTTGATCTTAAATTAAGGAATAGAGGAGTTTGAAACTTGGGCTATGGTTGTGAAGCAAAAAATAGATCTGCTGGAGAGGTTTGCAAAACCTCACACCACCAGGTTCACCCATCTCTAATTGAAACCTTTCTCCTAGCTCCAAGGGGGAAAAATTACGTGTCCTAAAAGTGCCTTCCCTCCCGCTGTTTGGTAAGTGGATTGCCTCCCTGCTTCAGGCAGCTTTTGGATTATATCCGCTGTCAAACAAAGAAGCTCATCTGGCGCTAGAGCTCGACCATTCCTGTTCTTCAAGTGGTCTAAAGCTTTTCGCATCTGGAGTTTTTCTGTCCTGTTCTCTAACGCTATTTTTTTTCTTTGCTCTGTCACATTGGGATCAAGATGCCAATGTAACAAAGACATTTTGACTGATGTTACCTAAATGCCGGTACAGGATTTCTAGTTTAGCTGCATCAGTCAGGGCATAATCCAAACATGGAGGGAATAATTTCACTGGCACTCAACGGACTAAGCCAGTAACAATATCCTCCCCCTTCATGGTAAAGATAGGAGCTTGCATCTTTTTAAAAATTAATTGCACCTCCTTAAACAATTCCAGGCTTAGAAAAAAAAACTTCATTAAATTAGCCAAAATTATTCCTGCACTGCAAATACAAAGCATTGGCTTTGGAAAATAAACTAACTGAAAGGTTCGCTCAGGGAAAGAAAACATCCTAATTTGTCTATTGTTAAAAGAACAGCTATATTTATTTAAAATGTTTAATTAAACACACTCATTGAATACAGTCAATATGGTTTAATTTTCCTGTTTCTATCTATTCAAGGCTCGGTACAACTTATACACACTTATAACTATTTCTGTAAGCATTACCACAAGAGAATTAATGCCACAAATAAAACTGCACATTTAGTTTTTAGTTTGTACCCTCCCATTCAGATGAAACAGACTCTGTACATGAAAATGATTCAAGATGAGAAGCAAGCATGAAATTATGGGGGAAGGCAAATAGATGAGATTCAGCATGCTCTTTACAGTAGGATCCTGCAGCTGTGGCAATAGGCAGGGCTGGAGGAATTGAAATTTGAAGGAGTGAAGACTTGTAAAAAGCCTCAAAGAAGCATGTTGTGATATTCATGTGAGAGATATTTCCCAGCTTTGGGGGCATTTCTGTAAATAGCTGCCAAAAGAGAAAGCCAGCTTATAGTTTGTTATGAACAACATCCTTCCTTGTTATTGGTTGGCAGATGGTCCATAAAACACCAGTCTGGTCATTCTGCGTTATTTCTTTCTTTGTTGTTGTTTCTAAGACTTCATCTATCTCTGCTTTTAGCTTCACTGAGCTTGATTCTGCTACCTTTACCTTGCTACACATGCTTTCACTCCCATCAGCTGTGGGAGTGTGGACTATGTGCAATGCACAGGCAGAAATGGAGCCCACCTCATCATGTGAGATGCAATGAGATGCTGGCACAGCCCTGTATCAGCCAGAGCACTTGCAAGGACTGGCTCTGTTCCTGGTCTACGGCTGCCACTTGCCAACATGGACACCAACAGGCAAGTACTGGTAATTTACACTTGCCTCATCCTTGTGATGTGCTTTAAAGATGCATCTTCACCTTTGTAGATTTTGCCCAAGAAGGACCATATTCTCACACAGGACCTCTAGGTGATACTGCACGCGCACAGCTGGGCACGCATCCTGCCTCCTTGCCCTGGCCACAACCCAAAAAGGAGGAATCCAGCTTCAGGGTGGAGCCAGACTCCTGGGAGACTGCTAGAGGCAGACTTCCCAGAGCAACAAGGTGCTCCAGACACTCGTCCTTCAGCCAGGCAAAGCAGCAAGAAGAGTCTTGCCTTGCCCATGGCATAAGACAAGAACACCATCTGGGTATGATGTCCCCATGGAGAGAGTGTCGGACACCAACGTGCACCGTCACAATGCCTGCTTTCTATTCAACAGGCAGTGGAAAAACACCACAAAGGCTTGCTGGTGAGAAAGATGTAATAGCTGGACATAAGTGAGGCAAATGCAGTTTTGCTGCTAATGGATCAGCAGGGGAGCTGCAGTGAGGTGTTTTCACCTCTGCTTTGCCTTTGATGAAATCACAGCTGGGAAAGCAATGTTCTTGCTGATTCATAAGCTGCAAATACTGTGGAAATACAGATTTACTCCCATCACTCAAGTATTTATTAAGTTAATAAGTTTCAGAAGAAGGCAATATAATAACAATGAGAGTTTATCTTCCTGAGCTACCTCTCTTCCTTTTAATTTCTAAGGAGTGGCATTTCTGTCTAATTTCATTCCAGCCTCAAGCACTTGCTCTAGTGAAAAAGAAATATTTCTTTACTACACTTGCAGAAACCCAAGAAGGTCTGCACAAGTGTTTATAATTAATTGTATTATGTTTGATATGGTTACGTTGTGTATCAACAGTATAAGTTAACATTCAGCTCAAACTCAAATGATGCTAAAAGCTCCCCAATAGCTGAAAAGGACACAAGGAAGGAACAAGGCCATTGTTTGTTTTTCTTCCTTTCTGAAATAGATGACCTTCAAATTCCTCTTGTTTATCCAGAGCCAGGGCTTTACCTACAGTTAAAACATAAATTCAGTGATTTCACTTCAATACATTAGATTTACAATGAGTACTGAGCTAATGTTCCAAACTTTTCTTGATTTTTGGCAAGTTTGCTTCACTTCATTTGGTCCTTAATTTGGACAATGAGAATTTGTCTCAGTGCTGAACTGAGGCTCTGCATTTTAGGAGGTATGAGCTCCAGATGAATGGAGAACATTTTCTTCACAATTCTAAAAAATCTTTTTTTCACGTTTAGAGGAATCATTTAGTCCTTAATTATAAGCCCCAATTCCAATTCGTGGTTCATACGATTTTTCTATTTCATTCAATATTTCCTACTATGGTGTTGCACAACCCATAATCCAATTTAATGTTTGATTTCCCATGAAAATATTGGGTTTGAAACTGCCATTTCCATACTTCAGTCAATCGCTATAATGGGTTTCTACCTTTGCCCCATTTTATCTCCTCGTTTCACCAGTAGAATAACTATTAATTTATAATGGAGCCCATTTTAAATTAATAATAATTGAATGTTATCTGGCTGGTACATACGTATTTGTCATAGGTCAGGGAAGAGTTAAAAGCAGGTTCTCCAAATATACTGGGGGGAGAGAAGGGAAGAAGGGGCATCATGGTCAAAAAAAGATGATGTAAACATAATTTATAACTGCAGTTGCCTGTGTAAATATTTACCCACATGTTACCTGTAAGCCAAACTATGTATAGTGGGGACGCAGAAATAAGAATTCAGCGTGAGTTTCCTATCGACTCCTGGGGATGAAAATCAATTTAATTACTTTTCTTTTCTGACTTTCTGACACTTACCTCAATTTAATGCAGTAAGATAGCTTATCATGGAACAAAACAGAGAAAGCCAAGGACGTCTGTGCAGCTCAGATCAAAGGTAATATTTTAGTGCTGCTGCCAGAAGCAGCACCAGAGTTCACCCTCCTCTCCAAGGCTGCACAGGCTCACCAGCCCTCTCATGCAGCTACTGGCACCAGCCAAGGACAGACATCCACCCTGAGGTGCTGGGCAGCACAGGGGTGAACCACAGGCACACCTACATAAACAGCCCCATCTCAGCTCTGCTGGTGCTCTACCCCAGCAGCTCACAGACCAACTCCCCTTCAGCAGCTCCTCAGCCAAAAGAATCTATCTCGGCAAGTGGTTCACCCCAAGATAAGGGAGGAAAAATGGTGCAATACGGTCTTGCCGTAGTTAAACAACCTGAAACTAATCAGAAGACAGCAGAGGTGAGAAGTATAAATGTGATTCGTGTGGATAACTTGAAAAGAAAATATCATATGATACAGTCTGATATTATTCAAATTTCAATGTCTATGTTGGGATCCGGCTTCTGTGATGTACTTAGATGGCATACACCATTATTGTTAATAATGTTAATAATAGAGAGGTCCAACTGAATGAAAGAAGTACGTTTAAAGATAAAACAGTAAAATAGTACAGTTAACGGGAAGATTCCAGGCCTTTTCTTGACTTGAAAGCTGATGCTTAACAAGGCAGTGTAAAGCTCTGGAAATCCCACCAAAGGCACTACAGTCTGCTCTACATTCCCTCTGCTTCTGTAAGAGTACTGTAAGGATTCATTCAAGGAGTGGGAGACAGTCACTGCCCCATTGCTATATTTATAGACATCCCCAAATGGTCAGGGATTTGTGAGTGACCACTAGTGAACATGGCAAGTCTGTTCTGCTTTCAAATCATAAGGTCATAAACCTATAGTTCAAGAGCACTGCAATGACTTCTATTTTATTGATCCTTGGTTTAGATCTATTTTATTAATGCTATTTATTAGATTTATGAGTGCTATTTGATTACAGCCTCTGGACCCTGCCATGCAGAGCTTTATTTTATCAAGCAGAGAGACTATAAGGTACACCAAGGAAATCAGATGATGGATAGAAAATGATTTCTCATTAATATTGTTGTTTCCTGTTTGCAAGAGTTTTCCCTGCTTTGGAAGAGATAAGCAGAGAGGGAATTTTCTTTAGTTTGGGATACATGAAAGCATTACAAACTTCAAGCCATTTTTCTCCAATTTTCTGAAACAATGGCCACACCCACCCTGCTTTTTGGCTCTTCTTTTTCTCTCTCAGATGCCTTCCTCTGAACCTCCTTTTATCTCTGTGCTCCCACTGAGTTGGCAGAAGCTCAGTTCCTCCAGGTCGGGAGAGGAAGAGCAGGCTATCATTACTGGATGCAAGCATAAGCATTCATTTCCTCACCCAGCAAAGTAGCAACCCAGTGCCAACTATCTCTATGTCTTCCAGCATTTTGCGGTCTCCTCTGAATCTTTTCATGACTCCCCATCGATTGTGACCACAGTTGGAGAAAGCCTGATGCAGAGTAAAAGCAAGAAGCAAAGGTGCACAGATAAAAGTGTGAGGGATGATTACGACTTGGCAGAAAAAAGCACGTTCAAAGGCACAGATGGCAGCACAAGCGAAAGGGTTCACAGGTGCCAATATCTCCCCATACGAAGCGTCCGGGCACACAGGCCACCGCCAGGGAATCACAGAATATCAGGGATTGGAAGGGACCTTGAAAGATCATCTAGTCCAATTTCCCCCTGCC
Organism: Jacana jacana; assembly: GCA_013400555.1. NCBI lineage: Eukaryota > Metazoa > Chordata > Aves > Charadriiformes > Jacanidae > Jacana > Jacana jacana. The sequence continues at coordinate 49,323 of VZTM01022831.1, forward strand.
AGAGCAGGAACACCTAGATCATGCCACAGCCTGATTCACAGAACCCCAAGAAATACTCTAACTAATGGCGGAAGAAAGATTATGCTTTCACAGAGCAATAAGGAGGTCTAGAGCAAGTTTACAAAGAGATCAGGTTCATCAAGAGATTAATACCTGGAAAAGTGCATTAAAAATGCTCCTCAGTACACAGGAAAGCTGGACGTATAATTTACTCATCAGTCATTCTGAGCAGTTTCATTATTTGGTCTTCTGCTTCTAACACAATAACTGAAAATAAGATATTAAACTTATATTGCCTCTTTCATGTGAGAAGTCTTCTACAAGGTCATAATAACTTATTATTGGCAGGTAGTTGTCAGAAGACTTATTAAACCAGGTCAGTCTGTGATCTGAAAGCAAGCTATTTAAGGTTTCTATGCCTTATTTAAGGCATAAAAGGTGAAATGCCTTTTCACCCCATTATGTGGTGGTGTTTCTGACCCTGGTTTAGAGTTTTATAGAGAACCACAAACAAAACAATGACTGTTTTGGTACATTCGCATGTAAATAATTCTTTTGTTAGGAGGCAGCTACTAAAACTTGACAATTTTTATCATATAAAACTAGGCATATGGAAACAAAAATATACGGGCCAAGGAAAGGCAACGCCTTGCACCCAATGTTTTCCCTATCTCACACAATTTTTCTAGAGAAAAAGCTGAAAGGGACAGTCTCAAACAACTTGCACTGACTCTCAAACAGATGCATTTCATAAACTGAAAAAAAAATGGTGCAACGTTTTTACTGTTGTTGGACTAATGGCACTGATCCAACAGGCACAGGGCTCTTTCCATTCAGCGGGTAGGGAGGGAGTGCCTGTTATACATGGCGTCTTTTTACTATGAAAAAATATGCATTCTGAATTATATAGGTAACCAGAGGATCCATTTAGAGGATCTTTAAAGAGGCATACCTGAAGTTTCAGAATAATTGCCAAGAAGCTTGTATGCATGGCCCTAAAACTGAAGGCACAGCAAAGAAATTCTCCTAAGTTGGCATGCTTTCTGCTTGTTTTCCCTGCTTTGTAACTGATATACTGTTCTCTTACTGGTGGCAGTGTGCCATCGCCTCCTCTGCTTCTGACATGTTCTTGTATCTTGAACCTAGTCTGAGTCCCCGGTTGTATTTTTTATTTAAGGCTGTGGGGACTGCTTAAGGAAAAACAAACTCTCTAATTAGGACATTTTCCAGCTGGAGAAAGCAAAGTTCCAAAATTATATATTAAAAGAAGGGAGAAGTTCCCCAAATGTCAGTGACTGCAATAATATGTCACGCATTGTACAAGTGTTGTACTTTAAGCTTTTAAATGGAGCCATTAGAAATTGAAGTTTTTAGTGCTGTCTGTACTGTAGTATGCTGAATGCTTTGTAATCCTTGAGAGTAAAAGCAATACAATGTCATTTTCTACATTTTTCACCCTTAAATCATACACCTATTTACACCAGGGTTAAAGGTTTCTGTCTCCATTTATTATATGATGAACTGTGATGAAGAGAGTCTAGGTGCCTCACTGAAGAGCACAGAGCACTTGGTGAGAAAGTCAGGACTACAGACAACTGAGTACACATGCAACACTTCCTACAATATAGATTTGTTGCCACTCACCAGCTCCTGTTCTTCACCAGAGTTTCTGTATTTGAGTAAGCATTTGGTGGAGAAAAAGATCTGGCAGCATGAAACGCTGCTTGCTTTTCTATATATGGTGAATAAATGAAGTCTGATCCTCTTTTGTGAAATCAGCGTAGAGTACCATCACTGAAGTCATTATTTACTTCTTATTTTTTCTGAATTCTTACCAATGGCCTAGAATGGGGGATTTCCACCTTGACACACCTGTGATTTGATTGCCAGATCATTACAACCTTTGTGTCAAGAGAGCTGAGCCAGCAGCATGCCAGCAAAAGTCAAAGCAGTGACACTTCTAATGGCACAGAGTTCCTCTGGGGAGGAGACAGGGCACAGCTGTGATTATTCTGTGGCCGTGACAAAGGACACTGCACAAACACTAGCAATCCAGGTGCTGAGTTTCTTGTGAAGATGAATACTGAAAACCACATTCATAAGGAGCAAGAGGTCTTTAGCAATGAGGAGATCTACAGTGGTGCAACACAGCTGAGGAAAGATTATTCAGGCAACTATAGGTCACAGCAGAGAAACGACTTTGAGTTATTGAAAGAACAATGTCCATGTCAAAACCCTCTATTGCTGTCATTATTTCCTCTGCAGATGAAGTTAAACCACCTAAGCTGAAGGTACCAGGTTTCTGAGTTGGCATGTATGGAGCACAGGAACCATCAGGGAGGATGAGAAGGTAAGGGAACATAACTGGAGACAGGGCAGGAGGCAAAAGAATAATCAAGACATGAGAAAATGTGGTGCAAAAAGGAAGGAAGTGACCTGGTAGGAGATGAAGGAGAGAGTCAAAAATGGAAGAAGTGTGCCAGTCTAACAGCTTGGTGCAACTAAGAGAGTGGTTCTCCTTCCCAGACCTCCACTTTGGGTAGCGTTTCTTCTCCCTTTTCACCTGCTTTGGCACTCGGCACTTTCCCAGTGAAACAGTACACCTCATTAAACCATAGGAAAAAAACTTTCTTCTTTCTCATTTTTCTTTCCTTTCTTTGTCTCCCCTTGTTCCCCTTCCTAAGTCTGTTCCCCAGATGGATCACCGGCCTCAGATGGGGCAAGATGACTTTACAGGATTCAGGGCAGCATATGCAGGACTTCCATTGTCCTGAGCTCAGACCCTGCAGATTGATTCAGTTTCCTCCTGAAGCTTCATCCTGAGAACAGCCATCCCATCCTCAGGCAGTTGAAAGCACAGCACATTTGCCTGCACATTGGATCTGTACTGAATTCCCATCCAAACTGAGGGAGGAAGGGTAGATGGCTGCTGGTCTCAAGTCTAGGAGAACCTCCTAGGGAGGCAATATTGCATTTAATATATCTCTCTTTATTAAATCTCATGATTCGGAGGGTCTGAATCAATCTGTTTTTTTGATGCTGCCATTGCTGTTACTTAGGGTGCCTACAGAAAATTAAATCACAGGCTCTCAGATTTTATTTAATCCTTTCAATCAGATCATGCTTGCGCACAAAGTTACTTAACAAAAGAAAACTGTTTAGTAAAAAGTGCTATCGTTACATTATATGTGGACACCTCCCTCATGTGCTGTTATTACAAGACTCTCTTCAGGTTCTGACCTCACAAACATTTAAATCTCATCCTTTGAGCATTAACCAGCTTTTGCAAACACAGGCCAATGCTCCTATGCCAGAGTGGACACATGTAGAAGCATACTCCAGCTGCTACTAGCTTACAACAACTAGAGTTGCAAAGATTCACACGTACAAATCACAAACAGAAAATCTGAATTAAATGTGCCCTTAACTGCTCTGTCATTCAGACAGTGTTAAGATGCTGAATTCAGAAGAGGGTTACAAAACCAGCTTGACCTCAAGAAAAGTCTCCGTAGGAGAGACTGGTAGGTAAAATAGATTTAAATTCTTTAAAGAAAAGGTCAGAGGAAATCTTGCCATTGTACATGGGTAACTGTATAAGGAAGAGTTTTCTGACAGACTGACCTTTGTGCCTGCAGTGTCAGAGCAAAATTTGGTGGCTGGAAACTAAAGATGGAAAATGGCCATCACCCCCTCCCCCTACCAGAGTGAGAGGGAACCAGGATAAAAGATCTGAGGTTGTTTCCTTGTTTTCATGTAAAGGCCTCCTTACAGTGGGTAAATGGGGACATCTGTCATTGGCTGACTATCTGCTAGCCACTGTAACACCTGCTGGAGGAACTCCCATATGGCTTGGTAAATGAGGGGAGAGGAGTGGATATTGTCTACCTCATGGTTCAGCAGGGCTTTCAACAATGTCTTCTGTAAGGTCCTCAGAGAGAAACTGATGAAGTATAGGCTGGATGAGCAGAGAGTGAGGTGAATTTAAAACTGGATGGATGGCCAGGCCTGGGGTGTGATGATCAGTGGCACAAAGTCCAGTTGGAGACCTTCAACTAGCAGTGTACCTCAGGGGTCAATACAGGGTCCAATCTTCTCTTCATTTAAAAGGCACTTTTTACTACATTGTCATGAGTCCTAATTGACTACACCCAGCTTTACTATTGATCATCTTGTTAATATGTAATATGAACAGATTACAAAAAATATTTTGTAAATACTGATAAAAGTCTCCCACAGTTTTCCAAGAAGGTAAGAAAATTGACAAGTTTTCACAAAAACATGTATCAGTCTAGCTGATCTACTTGTACTATATTCCATTAATAAAATCCATCATAAAGTGCTTTCCTACTCAGCTCAACAGTGTTATCATTGTGGTTTAATGCATTTATACAGCAGCAAGATAGACATTTGCATTTTATTTCCATTTTAACATGAAAGCCTGACTCAAGGACTGTACTGCTTCCACCGTTTCTTCGGTATTGTGTATTGCTCACTAGTCTTTATCAGAAAACAAGAAACACTTGAGCTGATATTGTGAAGTGCCTCATATAAGAGAGAGCATTTCAAAAAACTCTTTCATGTGGTTCTCAGCAGCACTTCATATGCAAAGAGCTTGAGCTGACCCTCAAGACTGCTGTTGTATAAAGGAAAAGATGTCCTCATTCTCAGAGGCTTAAGAACACCCTGCAGATGGGATCATCTTTGCCTGGTACCTTTGTACATCATATAGCACAACAGAAACATTTTGAGACAAACAACTTCAGTAATGATGTAACATAATCGTATTTTGGAGTGAGAGGGGCAGCTACCCTGTCAGAGTAACATTCATTTGCACATTAGTTTTTACCCCTGCACAGGGAGTCAGAGCTGCCAGGGCTTCTGCTGATTGGAAGCATATTTTAGTTCCTCCTCAACATGAAAAGAAAAAAAAAGAAGAAAAACAAGGCATCCTTCTAGTAGAACCTCCATTTTCTAAATCCAGCCATGAGGGATTCAGGATGCTGAATTCAGAGAAGCAACCCGATTAATGCAAAGTATAAGACTGCATGTATCTTCCAAGGTGTGTTTTTGAGTTAGAGCTTGATACTGAAAATCTTTCTATAACCAGCTCTTCTTAGCTAAGCTGTTTGTATTTTTTTTTCTTTCCACTTCCATGTGTTTGTACCACCTCGATGCTATGGAGATGTGGCAGCCATTAACCCAGGACCTGCAGATGACCACCACCCAGTTTAACCAGCAGCCAGACCAGAAGGGCTGAGCAGGTTGTTTGACACCCATGGAACTAAACAAAACCTCTTTACCTATTCTGTCAATTTAGATGTACAAGCTAGGAACAACAACAACAACTTTTTAGGCAGTGAGTCCCTACTGTGGATCTGGAACTCACAGTTTACTGTTCATGTCCCCAATATAAGGTATGCAGACGATTATAGATTAGAGATCCAGGAGGCCCCTTTGTCTATAATGAAAGATGTAGAGCTAGGCAACTGGAAACGGTAGGTACAGGTGTCCCTCTGAAATCACATCCCTTATTACTTTGAAACTTGAACTTTAAATCTGGCGTGAATACATTTTCTCTGTTTGTTTTTAATGTATCAAATGTGATACATCAGTATTTTTAACTCATTGCCTAGTAGTATCATTTCCCCAGAGAAGGCTTTTAACATTCCTTCCAGCCAAGAAAAAAGTGAACTTTTGAACCAGGGCTTCAGTCTATTCAGAGTACTGACAAGGAAACTACACATTCATATTACTCAATGAAGCCTACTACAGTTAAGTTTTGTTGCAGTGACCCATCTAGGGTAATCACACGGACTCACATGGTGTTTCTGTGGTCTCTCTAGCACCAATAATAGCTGCAAAATTCTATGTGCTACCACTACTGAAGTCCCAATAATATAAAAAAAAAATCTTTGAAGCTTTAGAAAACTTAAAGCTTCTGCTTTGGTCAGCTTTTTGGTATGCTGGGTTTTTTTTAAATCACTGTAAATGACCCAGAATTAAATGTAGAGTTCTGGGGCACCGCTGCCAGCAGAGACAAGAACTCCATGCTGCTTTTTTCTAAACCAGGGATGATACGTCCACGTGTGCCTGGAAAATTAACAGGTTGAGTGGGTTGGGTTTTATAGGAAACCTTATGTTTTTTCTCTGTGTTTTCTTGCTTTGTTTAAAACCACGACTTTCAACTTGTGTGTATGGCCTTTATGTAAAGCCAACAAAAACCCTTTAACAATAGTGTGATGCAGAATAGCAA
>VZTM01022831.1:55852-139742 GCA_013400555.1 Jacana jacana
AAATATCTGGCTCCCTATAAAATACTGATGGCAACCTCAATCATATCTAGTATAAACTTTCTTCCCCTGCCACAAATAAACTTCTCTCCTTGTATATCTAATTCTCTATGAAAGAGTGGAAAGCAGAAAAAGCTGAGAAAATACCATCTCTTTAACCTGGTATCAAACCAAAGCCCAAATTTCTTCTGCCCTTAGTGTTCAAACTACTTTTCAAGTTTGATCATTATGTGAAATAGAATGCAGAGTTTCAGTTTCTTCTTCTGAGGCAAACATACATATCAAACCTTTTTACTCAGAACTCAGTAACACCTTCTTGCTTTTCAAAACAGAGATGGAACATGCCTATGATCCAGATCAAAACCAGATATTTCCTTGACACCTGGGAAAACACCTCAGTCATCTGTCTGGAGCTATTCTCATTGTCCTTCCTCTCTCCTTTTCTGCTGTAAAAATCTCAATCTTAGGAATCCAATAACAGAGAAGTGACAGGGCTAGGTGTATACAGTCCCGGAGAAGCTTCAGACTCTGGTTCTTTCCTCACAGCAGCATCGATCTGGCCTTGCAGAGAGCCATCTAAATTTGTTAGCAAGAAAAGGCATACCAGCACTTCTAAGTTCAGCATTTCCTATGGTTACTCTAAGCGCTTTGCTCTTCTTTCTCATTCCAAACCCAGTTTGGAAACACTTGAACTTAAATTTTTGTGTAAAGCAATTACCACCTTCTAAACTAGAGGTGTCAGTGCCAGTCCAGGGGCCAAGAAAGGGACAGAGGTGGCCAAAGTGCAACCATTACACAAGCTACACGTGTGAATCTCTGAGAATCTGTTCTGTGGTCCTGAACTGGGTATTTGCTAGATGGTGCTACCAACACATTTGGACAAGAATATTTATGTAGTTAGGAACAAAAAGAAACATTTCGTAGGATAAGATAAATGATCTAAACTCAAAATAATTTATTCTTAAAAACAAAGAAATAGGAATGTAATTCTCTTAATTTGTGGCCAGAGCCAAGATGACTATCATGGACAAGTCAGAAGAGTATTCAGTGCTGATCTAAGATTTTTCCACTATGAGATCAGAAAGGATATATTTCATGTACTTGACTGCTCTCAAAATACATGGAATGAACGCTGCAAAAAAAAATAGATTTTTTTACAATTTCAATTGTAAAATTTTTGCAATTAACAATTCACTTTATAATGTCCCTTTAGTTACCCTGGGATGACAAGTCCTAGCATCTACATTGCTCTGAAGCCTGTCTTTCTCTGCTTGTTTGGGGTATATTTGGGTTCACAACGTACCATAAGAAGAAAAACTCATCCAATCTCTCCAAATTCCATATAAGACATACTTAAAATTTTAATGTTTTCCTATGCATGAAGGCACAGAGCACTCATGAGTAAATCTGGGTCCTTTTTGTTTTTCAGAATTATAAAAGACAGTAGTGANAGAAACAGAAAGCAAGAAATACTGCAGAACAGAGAGAATGACCTTGTTTATACAGACAACTTAACTTGTTTTCAAATTCCTCAGTGTGTTTTAACCCTGCTTCTCAGAGGAGATCACATCATTTCTCATATGCATACATATGCCAGAGAATTGTCCACTGTGTGGAGCAGCTTACAGACTGAGAACCTGTCTGCTGCATATATGAACACATCAGGCAAGCCTACAAACAGCGTGGCAAGCCCATTCAGATAGAGCCTGTCCTGGCATCTCATCTATGCCTTCTTGTGGAGATTGCCTTAAAGAAAAGGAAGACTTCTGAGTGCAGTCCACACCCACAAACAGATGTAAAAGTGGAAAGCTAATGTAGCAATTGGCCATGATAAAATCTCACGAGAGATTTTGTAACCCACAATTGGCCAGGATAATCCCAGCCACGTAGTTTGTCTCCCATGAAAACTGTTTGACCTCAGATTTCTTTCTTGGAGTGTTTGGTTGGGGTTTTTTGGTTTTTGTTTTTGTTTTTTTTTTTTCAACTTCCCTCCTTTGGGCACTCAAGGGAATAGCTCTATTTATTAGTTTTTCAGCCATTCCAAGCATAATGAGGGTGTCAAAAATGTAATGTTATTTCAGGTTTAAAAACTTAAATTAATGGCATAATTGGTGGCATGTGATTAAAATAATGTAAAAACTTCAAAAGAATGTTACTTAGTACTGAAAATCTCTTGAAGAGGAAGACCTCACAATTTGTTGCAGATTTTCAGAGAAGGTTCCTTTATAGAAGAATCTCTGTTTTTGCATTTAGAGCAGTCACGCTTTGAACAGTCTCAGACTTGTTGGACTTCCAAGACAACTGCAGGTGTATATCAAAGCAGAAGCCTTGATTCTCTGTGAATGAATATCATATAGTAGCAAAGTAATGTAGCATTTGTCATCTTTAGTCCTATAAAAAAAGACTTCCAACTTGTTACTTCAGCACCTCATGTTCTAATAACATAAATACTTCAACACTTTTTTGACTTTATGATGCACTCAAAATTGTGATACTGACACAAAACATTTAGCAAAGAGCTCTTGGACAATTGCTGAATCCTAAGAAGACTCCCAGAAAATTCCTTCTGACCCTCAATTCTATTATTATCTCAAGGAATCACATATAGTCAATCAAGCTGATGAGTACGAAACCAAATGTATTCTCACACATTGAGAATAGTGCAAATGACAGTTTGAAGGTGCTCTGTAGGGGCTATTCTTCATGACAAAAGCCATTAGTGTAAAATCAAGATCATAGAGTTGGGAATATTCTTTCTGAAAAATGTATTATTTTGCATAGTCCCAAAGCTCATCTCCAGGTGCCAAGTATTAAAGGGCAAAACTAGAAGGAGTAAGCAAAGGAAGAAGTAGGTCTACACTGTTGTCTAGCAGTATTTTGACATCAGAAAACTACTATATTTTGACAGCTACTAAGGGTTGCTTATTCCAAGTTGTGTGTATAATTCACGTGCACAGGAGTTCACAGGATCAACACTGGTATTGGATGTTAGAAGCTATAAGCAAATCATTCTGATGGAAAACAAAATAACATGATTTCTGCCAACCAGTTCTTGGAAAATAAACCACACGTGTATAACTTGTCAAACCAGGAGGCAGAGTTTCTGTTAAATCAGCTTGTCTGAAACATCTATAATATTTTTGGTACTCAACTTGTTTGTTAGTGTGTAGATAGGCTACAGACAAACCAAGTGGCCCCTGGGAGTTTGGGGTCATCCCGTTGAAGCTCCATTTTAAGTGAACAGCTAGCCAAAAACATGATACATAAATGTTTCATAGTATTCTTGGATGCTGTAAGTAAGATGGACCTGAAACACCATAAATTGTCCCACAAGGATGAATTTTAATTATAATAGCATGTTCAGCAGCCCAACCACGCTTTGAATCTGCTTTGGGCCTACTAAAATATGAATATGAATAATAAAAGCAACACCAGCTACATTTGCAACCTGCCCCTCTGGACTCAGGACCATTACCATATCATCTATATCTGTCCAGAACAAGAAAAAATCCTATCTTAACATTGCCAGTGGAATACTCTGGCACATCTCTCTTTACTCCTCCCTCCCCACTGAATTTGAAAAGGAGTTCATCACTGCAGTTACTGTTCCATGCAGTGACACTAAAGTGTTTTCTAGACAACAAAGAACTGAGGTAGAAAGCTTTGTCCTCTTCAAAATGCAGAATTTCAGCAAATATTGGGAATATTTCTAAATTAGAACACAAGAATGTGGTAAATTTCCACCTTCACACTGAGCAGCCTTTATTTAATGTGAAAATCCTAAGGAAGCAATAACAACACGAGGAAAAAAAAATATACAGCATTTTCTGATACTGTCCACAGTATTATATAACATGGCTTACAATAATGGAAAAAAGTCTCTTGGCATCTTATCTGGAGCATATTCTTTATCTGTGCATTTTTCTATACTGTTCTTATTACAAACTCTTTTCTTTCTGTGCTCATTCATGAGGAGGGCTTTTGTTATCTGAAGGCTAAGTAAACAGGAGGGAAAACAAGCAGCCCAAGCTATTGTATGTCATCGGGCAATGTCTTACTGCCACCTCGTGTTGAGCAAAAAAATATGAATAGCTCACATATCACAGACACTTAAACACAAAAACAATTAAAAAAAAAGCTGCTCAGAAAACAAACAAGAAGGAAAAATTTCAGAAAGGTAAGTGTGAATACGTGAATATGTATATAAATTTATAAAAATGTTTTAAGAGTTCATAAAAAGAAGAAAATATTTTGTTTCCATATCAAACTTTTCTACACAGATAAGTCAAAAATGTCCACTAATAGTTAACAGCCTTTTAGCTGTTAAAAGCTAAAGAAAGGGCAAATCTTTTCTTGGGGAAAATTAATGGACAATTTTTATTTTATTCTCTGTATAGTTTGGTGTTTTGTTTTGTCTCTTTTTTACAGTTAGATCATTAATAAGGGCATTACTTGTGAAGCTGGAGAGATTTTTATCCCACTCTTGGGCTATTTTTCTAACATTGCAAATAACGCTTTTCACACATTGGTACATCCAAGTTATGAAAATTCCTACAGCGCTGGAGCTTCTTACAGTTGGGAATAAATCCTCAAGTTGCAGACAACTTCCCCACCCATCCGATAGAGCATATACAATGGCAGGATTGGTCCTTGCACTTTTACAACTTAAAAAATCATTGCTTAAAGACAATCTGTCCTTTGGTACCTCCACAGAGGTGAGTTTTCCCCGTGAAGCAATCACTGCACGGCAACGCTTACACACATGCACAAGCACGCACAGACAAAGCCAGGAGATGACAAACTCTCCCGCAGCAAACATTTGACCTTGCAGAATGGTGATAAAAGTATATAGTTAATCGAGTACATATTAGAGATGCTAGGATTACTACAGGTTGGCTCTCTATCAATCATTGCTAGACAATGCTGTCCCTACCATGATAGCTCACTGGACACCATCCTGTATGCTTTAAATCAGTGATTTTCAACTTGTAGTACTTTGCAGACCCCTCAAAGTCTTGTGGACTATTTCTAAGGTGCCTGCAAAACCAGATTTTTAGAAAGAGTAAATTTTTAAAAGAGCACATACCTTTTGTAGTTAAGTATTTATGCAAAGTTTTCAAAAGGCCACTCTCTATTGGCCAAAATTTAAAGACTCACAAACAGAAAGAAGTATGACGTGCCCAGAACTGGACACAATACTCAAGGTGTGGTCTCAACAGTGCTGAGTACAGGGGAACAATCACCTCCCTACTTCTGCTGGTCACACTATTTCTTATATAAGCCAGGATGCCATTGGCCTTCTCGGCCAATTGGGCACACTGCTGGCTCATAATTAGCCATTTGTCAACCAGCACCCCCAGGTCCTTCTCTGCCAGGCAGCTCTCCAGCCACACTTCCCCAAGCCTGTAGCGATGCATGGGGTTGTTGTGGCCCAAGTGTAGGACCTGGCACTTGGCCTTGTTGAAGCCCATGCCATTAACATCAGCCCATTGATCCAATCTATCCAATTCCCTCTGTAGAGCTTCCCTGCCCTCATGCAGATCAACACTCCCGCCTAATTTAGTGTCATCTGCAAACTTACTGATACTACACTCTATATCATTGTCGAGTCAGTGCCTGTAATGCCATTAGTCCCAGCACAAAATAACAGAAATTCTACAGCTTCATGGGGTATAATAAATGGTTGAACTAGTTACTTAATTTTGTATGGATGATAAAGACTCTTTTCAGACATTTATGATCGTTGCTCACCCCAAGTCATAAAAATGGGCTTGTTTAATGTACATTGATGGAGGCAAAATGCTGTCTCACAAGGGTTCACTGACTTCAGCCCCTACAGTCTGTCCTCAAGGCATTATTTGCAGAGTGTGTGAGAGTGCTTCTGCAGCGATTAAAAAAAAATAAAATATGCCAATAATAATTAAATATGTATAATATGAATTACCACTTAGGTTTTGACATTTGCATCTAGAATACGTCTTCCCACTCCCATTTTAACTCCTTGCTCATTATAAGAAACTTTTCTCCAATACTATTTTATCCAACTGGGAAAATCTGTGCTTTAGGCAGCCATGAGAACACGTTAATAAGGTCTAGATGTAGTGAGTTGCAGGAGATGTTATGTTATGGCATAGCCTGAGAGGCCCAAAACAGGGAATTGCTTCATATCTCAGTGAGCAACGCAAGTCACACTGCCTGTGACTGCTGAACAGGCAAGACTTTCTCTTTTTTAAAAAAAAAAAAAAATAGCTCAAAGAGAGGGACGGAAATGAAAGAATCCGGAAAGGTGCAGAACACACATTAGTCGTGCCTCGAATCCTCCTTCCTCCTAAGAATTTTCATAAGTGAGGAGTTTTCAAACTTTGGGACCCATAGTCTTGAGCAATCTCTTAAAGGCCCTATGTCAGAGACTCACACTAAGTTCCACAGAAACGCTTCTACGGCCCCAAACCCTCTTTTCTTCTTAGCCACTTGTTTTCTCAGGAGTCGTTGGAGCTTTGGGGATGTAGTCATATCATCCTGTGTTGGTTCTGCTGGTCAAGGACAGGTAAGAACACAGTGCTCCTGAGTTTAATGCCCAATTTTTTACTGGCTTTGCCTTCTTTCATTTTATTTCCTTTCCTCATCTTTCTCCTCTGCTCTTTATCTCCCCCTTTTGTTACAAAACAAAGCAGCAAGGTATACCCTTTACCCTTTTTCCAGTTCCAGAAGTGCTTGAGGTCACTTAAGTCAGAGAACCCTTCTGGCTATAAGCAAGAAATTGACAGTAAGGGGTGTAACAGGAAGTTACTCAGACCTTGTTAAGGAAGACAGCTTCCATTCTGTTGCCCTTTTAAGTCTCATTGTCGATTGTAGGGGTCCTAAATATGTAATATGGTAATGTTTCTATGAATGACTCCTAGCCTGCATTACCTACTCCAGGTTTATATTCACAGAAATGCCTCATGGTCTCATTCTAGATCCTGCAAAAAAACACACTTATGGTTAGTGTGCCTGACTGTANGGACAGGTAAGAACACAGTGCTCCTCTTACTACTGCCCAATTTTTTACTGGCTTTGCCTTCTTTCATTTTATTTCCTTTCCTCATCTTTCTCCTCTGCTCTTTATCTCCCCCTTTTGTTACAAAACAAAGCAGCAAGGTATACCCTTTACCCTTTTTCCAGTTCCAGAAGTGCTTGAGGTCACTTAAGTCAGAGAACCCTTCTGGCTATAAGCAAGAAATTGACAGTAAGGGGTGTAACAGGAAGTTACTCAGACCTTGTTAAGGAAGACAGCTTCCATTCTGTTGCCCTTTTAAGTCTCATTGTCGATTGTAGGGGTCCTAAATATGTAATATGGTAATGTTTCTATGAATGACTCCTAGCCTGCATTACCTACTCCAGGTTTATATTCACAGAAATGCCTCATGGTCTCATTCTAGATCCTGCAAAAAAACACACTTATGGTTAGTGTGCCTGACTGTAGAAGAAGAGGAGATGCTGGAAGAACTTGGGTTGTTCTTTCAGCCTGGGAAAATGAAGACGTAGACTGTCCAATGATAGGACAAGGGGTAATGGGTGCAAGCTGGAACAGAGGAGGTTCCACTTGAATATGAGGAAAAACTTCTTCACAGTGAGGGTGACTGAACAGTGGAACGGGCTGCCCAGGGAGGTTGTGGAGTCTCCTTCTCTGGAGACGTTCAAAACTCGCCTGGACATGGTCCTCTGTGATGTGCTCTAGGTGTTCCTGCTCTGGCACGGGGATTGGACTTGATGATCTTTCAAGGTCCCTTCCAATCCCTGACATTCTGTGATTCTGTAAACATAAACACCTACAAGGCCAAATATCAGGAAGTGATTAAAGAGGTGTGCATTTAAATTTCTTTAAGAGTAAAGTAGGGGTAATTGAGCCAGTCTCTTGCACTGCAGCATTGTCAAATTACCAGTGCTCATCCAGATGCCATGCTTACCTCTGGCAGGATGTGGGTCTAAGTAAAACCTACTAACAATGGTTGCCTTAGACTAAAGATGTCCCTTTCTTCAATGTTACAGGGAGAAAACTCACTCATATCCCCAGGTGAAATAGTCATTGATATCAAGACTGCAGAGTATGAATCGGGATGAGAAATCTACAGGAAATCAGGAAATTTGCTGATCCCAGAAAATCCTTGGCTGTGTAACAGCCTTGAAGGTGTTCTATTGGAAAAGCCTGTCTGGAAGGCAGAGAATATGAACTATGCTTTGGGTGCTCTTTGAATCAGACTTGTTTGATGGCAGCCATCGGTGAATCTTAGCAGACTAGTATTTTCTCCTGCTTCTGTCTGAAAAACAGGAGGTTAGAAGTGATTTATTTCATTATAAGAATGAAGTTCAGCTGCTTTTTCTTCCAACAGTTTGAAGGATTTCTTTGTTAAATTCTTAATTCTTTGCTCAGGGTTTGTGACTGAAATAGCTCTATATTGTTTTAACTTGCCCATGCTAAAGAAAACACAAGAGAAAATGTATGCTCACACAGCAGCCCATTGTGCTGTGTAAATTTACTGACACCATTATGGACAATGGCTGCTCAGCTGCCAGTATTCAACAATAAACAAACATCAACAAATAAAAATGTTTGACAGTAAATTTAACTGGGGGGGAGGAGTACTGTTTTTTTGTCTTGCATAACACCAAGAACTTGCTCAGGAAGGACAGTCAGTATTTCAAGCAGAGGAGCTAGGTAAGTAAATCACTGATGGAAAGAGAGCCCTGCATCTGCATCTGGGACAGAGGATAAAAGGAAGCTAAGCAGCCAGCAGGATGCAAGAATGACAGCTGTTTAAACCACGTTTCTAACTGCTGTGGCCAATGGTTGATATCTCTGAGGAACAAGCAGGCAGCCATGGCAGGGGAGGGGGAGACAACCCGGAAAAACAGAAAAGACCAGTATATCATTAATTCTGTTGTGACCAGGCTGTCTGTTCCTGTCCAACTTCTATAATAGCTAATTAGCAACTGCCAAAGTTTACCCCGTCCAAACATTTGCTTATCCAGGCCCTGCTTTCCTCTCTAAAGCTTTAATGAGTTTTAACATGTTTGAAAGAGTATTTCCCCCTGGCTTACTGAGATAAAACAAGATATAAACAGTCCCCTCGGGCCTGGTACACCCTCTGCTCAGCAGTGTTCCCAAAATGGCTTATTCCTCTATCATCCCAAGCAATTTATTTGCCCCCAGATTTGCTAGTTCCTGACCTGCTGAAAAAAGCATCTGGTGAAGTACACAAAAGCTCTTATGCCTTATGAGAAGGACCATTTCCCCTCTCTGTTCAGTAGCAAGAATAAAGCTGCTGAAGAGGGTACTTCTTACCACCAAATACTGTGATGAGGCTTTGCAGCAATGGAGGATGCCGATATCCTGATTCTGATACTTCTGTGTGCTGTCTCCATCCATGAAGCACACCTCTCATCTGCAGCAGCTGGTCTGTGAATGTTTCCAGCCCTTGAATATATTATTATACCGCCTGCCTCAACCAGACCTCCACAACTGTCTTTCGTGAGAACCTTACTGAGCATGACCTAAATAAAACACTGAGCATGAGCTTTCTAAAACACATGGATTTCATGTTAAATCCATCTGTCTGAGAGGATGAGGTTGGGAATATAACTGGCAGTCCACGGAGCTATGATCAGAACCAACCTTCTAAGAAAATATAAAGCCCTACATGTAGTGTGAAAGGATGAAAGAAAGGGAGGCGGGGGAAACTGACACGATGCTTCAGTAATTACTGACATTGCTCCAAACGTACTTCACAAGTTTCCCAATAAACCAAACACTTGTATACCTTCACACGATATGTTGCTTATTTGCTCATCCCCTTTAGCTCACAGAACCAGTTACACAAATGAAAAATCTGACTGTGGTACCATATAGAGAGAGTGATGGTAAACAATATATTAAGTTTGACAAGGTGCTTGATGAGAAGTCACAGGGTGCTGGATGACACTATGCAGTTTGCACAGATCTACCACATCAGAGGAAGAGAAAGGTACTTCTCTACATGGCCCTGTAAGCCTGCTACTATATCCACTGAATCCTCTCTCTATCAAAGACACACTGGCAATAAGGAAACTCAGAAAAGAAGGGAGAATGAGTACATGGCTGAACGACAGGTTTTTCTGCAGCCATTTACTTCAGAGCACAGATGATTACCACAGCTACTGCTCCTACTGGTTCCATTTTCTCCTAGTTCCCAGCCTATTTATCACTGTTCTCTCTCCTGTCTTCTCACTACAGCTGTCCTATAAAACGTCTCAGCTACCTCCCTCCACCACCTCCCAGGTACTGTTGCATATACATCTCAGCTGTCTCTGATCCACAAGCATGCTTCCCTGCAGACCCAGCTACAAGAAACAAGGCTCAGGAGAGCAGAAAGCTTATGACCTGCACCGCTACACATTAGGGCAACTCCTTCCCCATTTCACAACACCCCATGAATCACCTGCCAATCCCTGAAAGCCCCTTCCACTTCGACCTGACCAGAATGAGAAGAGGTGACAAGAGCACCAACAGGGATGGTGCTATGAACAGTTTCTAGCATCCAAAAAGAGTTTAAACCATATAAATAGAAAGCATAGATAGAAATTACATCACATACTGGGATGCTATATCTGTTAATTAAAATACAGCAGCCATTTTGTTTTGTTCTTTAGTCAGGCAAGAGTATGAGGCAGCAAGTAAAGAGGAATTTGGTGCCTAGCTCCAAAACTCACTTTAGAAATGCAGGCAATCTGTCACTCTACCTGTAAAGTCCTAATAAAAAGATGTTTGTCCCTTAAGACTTGGGAATTTTACCAATTTCATTTTCTTTTCCCTCTTCCACATTCCTGAGGCAATCCCTTGTTCTCCTCGGAGGGCTGTCCTTTCCTAGCATTTTCTCTTTTTCGTTTGGATTTTTCTATACACGTGCACATACGCACTCAAAATGTTTCTGCTACAGTTTGTTATCCGAGTCTTGTAGGTCAAGTTTTGGGAAGGCTTACCAGAGAAAAAGGAAAGATGAGAGATTCCACTTGGTGGATCTGCAGCCTGCCAAAATTAAATGTGACAGCAACAGGCAGGCACAGCAGGAGGTGGTAATGATGGCTGCAAGACACAGACCTGTGTCACAGGTGAACATTGTCTGTAAATCTCACCTGTGGTCTCAAACTTGAGGCCAACTATGAAAATTCAACTGCTGGTCTCTGTTTGAGGCAGGCTCTCATGGTTGCATGTCAAGTTAATTTCTGACTTCAATTTTCTAAGAAAAGCAGTGCATTAACTTGCAGTATCCAGGAATAGATTTTTTTTATATACTTATTCACAGAAATGTTCCATTTCTGTTCCAATTTTCATCTGGATATCCCCTTACAGAGGTCTTTGTGGCACTGGAGATGACAGAGCATTAGCTTTTATTTTATTAGAGTTTAAGTCCTCTTATCCACTGCAGGTCCACAGATTTGTCCCTAGCTACTGACATATTTTTGAAGAATACTGAACACATGCATAGGTTTATATCTGTGCAGGGCCATTGTATCTGACTTCAGACATCTGTGTAATCAGCCTGTGAGATACTGCACACAGAACAGCAGCAACACAATTACACAGCCAGACTGAACTGTGGCATTTCTTGACGATTAGTGGTTAACTGTGTAAATGTACTCTTGAGTTAATGTCAACTTTTATATTGATTCCCCTTGGATTTGTTGTTCATTTGCAATTTTCTTTCGAGGATAACATTTCAAAAGGCTAATCCCTACCGCTTCGAAGCTATGCAGCTTAGACAATAATTACACAGCAACCATGCAAAAGTTGTTGGTGTTTGGCTCAACACTAGTCCAATCCTATAATTTTATTCTATTTCCCTGTAACCAAGCTGCCTTTAAAGTATTAAATAAGTGAAACATGAATACCGTCTCTCATTACTCCCTGGACACTTATTTGTTTGTTGGGGTTTTTTTTAAAGTATCTATTATCTAGTTTGTAATATTTTTGGAACTCACAGAGCTTGGCTTATACTACTTGACGTATACAGTCCCCCACAACATCCTGCTCGCCAAATTGGAGGGATAAGGATTTGATGTGTGGACTGTTCAGTGGAGAAGAAACTGGCTGGATGGTCACATCCAGAGGGTCATACTCAAAGGCTTGAGATTCAGATAGAGTGCAGTGATGAGTGGTGTCTCTCAAGGGTCTGTGCTGGGACTGGTGCTGCTTAACATTTTTATCAACGATATAGATAGAGGGATTAAATCCACGACCAGCAAGTTTGTAGATGACGCCAAGCTGCGTGGTGTTGTTGATACCCCAAAGGGACTGGATGCCATCCAGAGGGACAGGTTGGAGAGGTGAGCTGAAGTGAACCTCTTGAGGTTCAACAAGAGCAAGTACAGGGTTCTGTACCTGGGCCAGAACAATCCTCACTATCATTACAGGCTAGGAAACGAAGTATTAGAAAGCAGCACTGAGGAAGGGGATTTGGGGGTGCTGGTGGATGAGAAGCTGGGCATGAGCAGGCAGTGTGCACTTGCAGCCCAGAAGACCAATCGCATCCTGGGCTGCATCAAAAGATGCGTTGCTAGCAGATCCAGAAGGGTGATTCTGCCACTTTGCTCTGCTCTGGTGAGACCTCACCTGGATCACTGTGTGCAGGTCCAGAGTTCTCAATATAGGAAGGACATGGACCTGATGGAGCAGGCCCAGAGGATAGCCACAAAAATGATAAGGGGGTTGGAGCACCTTTGCTACGAGGACAGGCTGAGGGAGCTAGGGTTGTTCAGCCTGGAGAAGAGGAGGCTCCAGGGAGACCTCATAGCATCCTTCCAGTACCTGAAGGGGGCCTGCAGGAAGGCTGGGGAGGGTCTGTTTACAAAGGCCTGCAGTGACAGGACAAGGGGCAATGGCTTCAGGCTGGAGAAGAGCAGATTTAGATTGGATATTAGGAATAAGTTCTTTACCATGAGGGTGGTGGACCACTGGAACGGGTTGCCCAAGGAGGTGGTTGAGGCCCCTTCCCTGGAGATAGTCAAGGTGAGGCTCAATGAGGCCCTGAGCAACCTGGTCTAGTTGGGAGTGTCCCTGCTGACTGCAGGGAGGTTGGACTAGATGACCCTAGTGGTCTCTTCCGGCCTGGAACATTCTATGATTCTATGATTTCGGAGGCAATGCTGACAGGTTCCCAAAAGAGGTCTTATTTGGCAGATGGCAAGAGTGAGAACCATTTGGAACACACATAAGTTATGTTACACTGGCAAGGCCTTATTGTGAGGCTCAAAGCTTGTTGATTTTAATAACAGAATCCACTGCCCGCATCACTGAAACAAGGTTTTCAGTCCTTTTGCATAGCAGAAATCAATCAGTTTTGTTACACAGGGGATGTGAAAATAACCCATGAAACATGGTAGTTAATCAATACAAACAAGGGAGAACCCAGTAACTATCATATTAATTTATCAGAATATTTCAAGTTTAAAAACAAATGGAAAATTCTTATCCATTTTTTAAGAGAGATCTACATATAGCAGCTCACCACTTTTCACTTTATTCTGAGTTTTGTTTTTTCTCCGAGCAGATATACAAAACTCCAACTAGAAATAAAGGTAATATTTCATTCTTATCACAACTGTTCTCTTGAGATATTATTCTTTAAAAAAATAAAAATTAAATATTAAACACTTTTCAAGTATGGATAACTTATCAAGTGAGTCCTATTCACAATTTCAATAGTTTGTTGCAGACTTGCTCAATGAAAGTTTAATTTTTCCAACAAACTTGTTTTCAATACTGCCCAAAACACTAAGGGAACACACCCATCTGTATCTGTATTGGTTTTCTGCTGATCTCTTTGGACACTTTTTGTCAGCATGAGTCCAGCTGGCAAACTCCAACCATCACTAAAGGGTTGCGGAATATATTTTTTAACAGACACGACTTTTGAAAGAAAAAAAGATCCAGAATAAAAGCAGATGCACTTGATGCACTTACACTGTTGTTTTCCCATTTAGGACATTACCTTGAACTCTGAATTATTTCATTCTTTCTCCAAGTGAAGAGAATAGAGTCATCGCTATACTAATCTTTACACTAGGACTCTATTAATCCTTCTTTTAGATTAGCAGGTGTTTGCAGGGATGAGTGCAATTCTGGTCTAAGCAACACAGCTAAAATTCCAAGTCTTATTCCTAAGAGGGATATATAGATCACTTAGATGTGTTGATTACCAAAATAGTTGACGTCAAGTCCATGGAGCCTGCTATTCATAGTAGTTTGTAACTGTAATTGTATGTTAGCGTAGTGTGCTATCAATGGATCAAAAATACAGACTTGTGTATGAATATCTTGTTGAGATGATGAATCTGTGGATTTTTCCACTGTAGTGGACAATCATTAACTACCCATTACATATCAAAGGCACAGTACTGAAGAAAAACGAGAAAGCTGCTTCCAGCCATAGGGAAATTGCTGTCTCTTTTTGTGATGCTCTTAGCTAGCCAGCAGCACCCCTGGATTTGCTCTCCAGGACACATGGATACAGACCAGAGATCTTTAGAGGTGTTCACACACGATTCATGTCATACACGAAGCAGCTCTTTTAATGGCTTAGTCAAAGGGTGCTCTGCTTTATGTTGAGGAGGAACACAACAAAGGAGCTGTCTTCTCTTCCTTGCCTTTGTATTGTGTGGCAGTCACTAAGAAATTTATAGTCTAATCGCTGCCTACTGACTGTCAACACCAAAACAACTTCTGAAGTCACTTGTAATAATTTCCAAGTTTTTTTTAAGTAGCTACAAAGAGGACGGTAAGAAAATTACCACATGGCAGAAAGACAAACTGCCACAACTCTTTTATGTTTAAGTCTATTTTCATTATAAGAGATACCATCCCTATTTTCTTCCATTATCTTTTCTCCCGAAGCTAACGCTGAAAGAAAAAGACCATAGCAGTAGGTATAGTCATGGTAATTCATAGTAGATTAATTCTCTCATCAGTTCATAATGGAAATAAATTTCCTCTCATCCTGGTGAACAATCACAAGAAAAAGCAATGTTTCCTTCATTGAAAAAAAATTGTCAATACAAATTTAAATTAATTTAAAAACCAAAGCAACGTTTCCCAGTTTGGGAGATGGTCAGTCATGCCA
Source organism: Jacana jacana (assembly GCA_013400555.1). Taxonomy (NCBI): domain Eukaryota; kingdom Metazoa; phylum Chordata; class Aves; order Charadriiformes; family Jacanidae; genus Jacana; species Jacana jacana. The sequence continues at coordinate 70,984 of VZTM01022831.1, forward strand.
TACTTATATAGAACTACCTATGGTTGATTCACATAAATAGGACAAATTCTCAACCAGGCTAACTCAGGGTAATTTTGCTGAACTGAACTGACTGCTTCACTTGAACACCCAGTCTTAAAGGGATGTAAGAAGCAGTGCTAGCTTTATGGTGAGCTTCATACCTTTAATTTCCATCATAAGACAGCCCATGGCAGGGGGGTTGGAACTTGATCTTTAAGGTCCCTTCCAACTTTAACTATTCTATGATTCTATGTTTTCACATGCATTTTTTTGCTGACATCCAAACATCATCTCTTAAGGCTTTAAATGCCACTATTATAAAAGAACAACCTACTGTCTGCATATACAAACAGTGAACAGATATGTGCTACCAAATTCAAAAGGGTCTTTGCCTAGCTAATACTAACAGCAACATCTGGCAGCCAGGTACATAAGTGCAGCAAAAATTCCCTTGAATTTCTATTGTCCTGATATGTTCTTCAGTTAGAAAATGAGTGAAATTTATTGAATTTAGATAATAAATTTGAAATAACTTGGCGATACTAGATACGAGTTTATAACTTTCCAAAACATCAGGGATTTTATTTGGTCTCTCACAGCACATTAGGCCCTAAAAAGCAGACACACAGTGGAAAAAATGTTTGTAGATATTTGATGAGAATCCCGTCATTTTCATTCCTGTGATGGTCACATAAGAAGCCACTGATGTGCACGCAGGAACAGATGTCACTCTTTACATGTCTTGGCAGGACTACTGTATCCATTAAATCTAACTGTCTGGTTAAACTAATGCCAAAGTTTAACAGTCTTCGGCAGGGATTCAAAACCTTTTCTTCCCAAAGTTACATGTTTCCTGGTGGTACGCCATACACAGCTGGCCAGGAAAAAATAAACATCCTTAAGGCTAGAATAGTGTCTAGAAAGTTAACGTAAAGCTATGATTTTTCATCTAGAACTTTATCATGTTTTTTGTCCCATAGCTGGCCAATCAATATCTGTCACCATAACAGCCTTACATAACACTCACGATGACAAGGATGCTGGGTTCTTCTGATCCAGTGGTACTGTACTGCCTACAGCTTTTACATGGGCCCGCTAAAAAGGTGTTTAGGAGGGTCTTTGGGAGAAAACCTCTGAAATTTTCAATTTAACAACAGCTGTCCTGGGAACCACATTAAAGTAAAATAGTCAGTCTCATTTATCAACACTCAAGCACACAGATTTCAGCTCTGTATTCCTGACTGATGATTTGCCAGCTTTCTGATTCCTTTCTCCATTTCAAAGTCACTTTGCTTTCAACTGGAAAAATACAGTTCTTTCCTTCATTACATCTCTATTCCTGCAATAATTAACTTGCAGAGAAGAGACTATCACTGTCTGTAAACAAGAAGGCACCGTTTGGAGGTCTGGAATCATTTCAGGTCTTCCAAGTGGATCAACAGGCTCTGTAACCTCTTGCTCCCTCCTTGGGCCCATTAGTGGTTGTGCATACCATGTGATAGCTGACCTATGTAACACAACGTATCCTCATCCCAGCTGGTGTCATTTTCAGTCAGGGCAAGTTCTTGTAGGTCTTATCCTTGCTGATAAGAGCCCTCATATGCTGCAGAGTTTTCTGCCAGCAGGGCAGCAGTAGAGGGGTCAGGCTCCATCAGTCAAGCCCTCATCAGTCAGGCTCTCATCAGTCAAGAACACAAAATCAAGAAGAGGCACAGGTTTATCACTCCTTACTGAACAGGCAAAGTCAGGCAACCTCTATGCAAATTTCATACATCTGACAATAATCACAGAATAATAGAATTGTCTGGGTTTGAGATCATCTAGTCCAACCATCAACCTAACTCTGATAAAAAACAACAACCCATCACTAAACCATGTCACTAAGCACTACATCAACCTGTCTGTCAAATACCTCCAGGGATGGTGACTCATCATTTCCAATGCTTAATAACCTTTTCAGTGTAAAAAATCTTCCTGATATCCAATCCGAACCTTCTCTGGCACACCTTGAGGCCATTTCCTCTTGTCCTTTCACCTGTCTCTTGGGAGAAGAGACCAACCCCCACCTCTCTACCACCTCCTTTCAAGTACTTGTAGAGAGCAACTAGGTCTCCCATGATGTTTAACTCAAGCCGGTAAACATGATCACTAGCAACTGAGGGCCAGATAGCTTGAAGATCAAGGGAAGGATTCGGCTAAAGCAGACTGATAAATCTGGAATAATCACACTTGGAGCCAAATAGAAGAAATTGTAACCTCTGCTGGGGGTGTTAAAATGGGTGCCTAATATTGGCGAGACAAATTATACCCTGAAACATACTGCATGCATAATAGAGTTTACCACTGCCTACAGAGAAACTTTGAGAACCATTGCTTTAGATGCATTCCTGTCCAAATATGGACTAGAATCCCTCTCCCAAATAACTTCAAGTGAAATTGGAAAAAGCAGGACAGCAGCTCTCTGAACTGCCAGGTGAGATTCAGACCTGATCCCTATCCTGTTGTCTTTTGCATGACACTACATGTTTTCAGATTAGGTGCTAAGAGATGAAAACCAGGCACAGCGTCTGACAGGAAAGACAATCACCAAGATCGCTAAGAGCTATCAATGTTGTAACTGAGACGCTGAAGTTCAGGCTGACATCCAAGGAATTTCTAAAAAAAAACTCCAAGAAGAGTAGATGAACCATGAAAGGGAGTAAAAATAAAGCTGAATAACGTCTTCTTAAGAAGATCAAATTTCTTGAATTATGTACTTTGGAAGTAACTCACATCATGTGTGATAATATTCAAAAAATGCATTCTTCTAAATATATTTTTGAAGGAAGCTTTTCAAATTGAAAGGGTTCAGAGCTTGAAGTTTTTAATGTTAAAAACATTACCTACCCAAAACAATGCCTCACTAGACCCAAACCAAAGTTAGACGGAAGGAAGTTTTTCCAGGACAGTGAAGTCATTTCTGTCTTATTTCAGCCCAAAACAAACCTGGTCCTTCATTATATTTTACACATTATTACCCTTATACAAATGTCTGCAGATTATTGCAAACCAAATAGAAAGTTTCATACAAAAATTGATAACTGTTTAAGAAATGGTCGATGGGTGGCTGAACATGAGCCAGCAGTGTGCCCAGGTGGCCAAGAAGGCCAATGGCATCCTGGCTTGTATAAGAAATAGTGTGACCAGCAGAAGTAGGGAGATGATTGTCCCCCTGTACTCAGCACTGGTGAGGCCACNTAGGGCTGATGGTTGGACTTGATGATCCCAAGGGTCTCTTCCAACTTAAATGATTCTATGAAATAACTCTTCCTTCTCTGCCTTTTATCCCCTTTGAATATTAGCTATACTGTGGATGTCACTGATTTCCAAATGGAAAGAAGCTTTTCGCCACAGTTGGTATGCACAGAAAAATGACCATTTAAGTTCCGTAGAAGTTGGCTCTGAAGAACAGAAAAGGCTTTTGCTTTTAACAGCATTTTAGAAAGTTTTTCTATTAAGGGGGTGGGTGGGTGTGTTATTATTTTTTTGGCTTGGTTTTGTTTTTAATCTGTAAACCATAATTTCATTTGTTCCAAGGGAAGTTCAAAAATAAATACCTTACCCAGAAATCATTATGTAAAACTGGGAACACACAGTGCGTTGCTTACTAACTTCTGTAGCAAAAGTAAAAGTATTACTGCAAAAGTAAATAATGCAGAAGCGTTACTATCTACTGATTTTTTTAAAAAACTCCACTTATTAATAAAGGCAGAACTGGCAGTCTACATTAAAATCATCCAATGCCTGCTCTTATTATTCCTAAATTCCCATTTTCTTTACCAGATTTTAACTATCTGGCAGAGATCTTGTACAATTGGTGTCTGCCATTAAATGGTGGGTTTGAAACTTTTCAGGCAAAATGTTCGGTATTTTTGCAGGCAAATCTAGAGGATAAAAATGTACCATTTGTGCCATAATAACAAAATATGAACTACTTCTTTTTGAACACTTGACATTTTGTTTGCAAACAGAAAATGGGTTTTGTAAAATTTATGATGGTCCCATGAATTCTGCCAAAATTTGTCTAAGGTAAAGGCTTGGAAAAATGGCAAACAGCTTTTCCCTGACTAAATTTCAAAAGGTTTCTGTCCTCACTTACTGAAAGGATCAGCTGAATTTACATGCTCTATGGCTGCAGCTCTGGTACAAGTCAAGGCTTTCCTCTCTAACTGAAAACTTGCTTTCCTTTTTCTTTAGGTATGGCAGAAGGAGGCTGTAGGCTTTTAGAAGACCAATATTTTGGTTACAAAGCTACACATCCAGATATGACAAAGTACCAGAATATAAATCCCCTTTTGGTACCTTTTTTGGTCTCTTTGGGGAAGATTTACATGATGGCTGCACAACCTGCACAGACCCCTGCCCCATTTCAGCCATTTCTGGCATTACAGTAGCTCTTAATCACACATGAACACTGTGTGCTGGATGAGACCTTTCCTCAGGGTACAGGATATCCTACCTCTAGGAATGATTCAACATTAAGGCATGTAGGAGACCGCTGGCTTTGGACCACTGCTCTTCATTTGTTCAAAAGAAGCATGAGTTGACTGAGGCTGCCATTCACAGGGAAAGAAACAGGTGTTCTCATGTGAATGTTACCCCAGAAAAATAGATTTTACCTCTTCATCTACCACAGAGTTTCTTTGTGGTGCTGCCCAAACCATTTAAGTTGAACTTTTCACAGGGGTCAGTAAGTGCATGCTCTTTACTCTCTGGGTACTTGACTTGAGACCTGAGGTCTGATTACCAAGGGAGCTGAAGACTTACAGCTGCAGCTGATGTCAATAGCATCTGTGCTCTGAGCCTGTTAAGAGTTATTCAGTGCCAAGTATATGGAAAGCAGGATCTCAGATGTTTTGATTTGAACAGCAGGAAAGAGTTCTCTTTGCCAAGTTACTTTTAATTGGTGTGGCTACCTCTACCCTGTCTTCTGAAAGCATCCATGCTGAGACCACATCTTCTAGCTTTCTCACCACAGAAATACTCTTAGAGGAATCTCACTGATATACCAAGAGATAAGCGTGTTCTGAAGTTTTAAGCCTTTGTTAGTATGTCCATGCATACACACAATGTAGACTATCTGACCTTAGGATCAACCCTTACCTGGTTTGCCCTGCAGCTCTTAGCACTGACTTGCATTCTAGCTGGAAGCTAGAAGTACATAATTCTGGATCACATTATTTCTGGACCTTCCACCCTAAAGAGGATGTCAGTAGCCAAAAGGCCAGCTAGGTGTGTGACAGCTAGAGGGAGGTCCATGACAGAGGCACTTCTAGACATTGCTGCACTCTTATTTTTCCACCCTGTGACTAAGCTTCACTTGTGCTCTAGAGACCTATTTAGAAAAAGAAGCCTGAAGGCTACAGCTCTGCCTGATTCTTTGGCCAGATAAAATAGAAAACCTTTAACTATATTAATTGCTTAGCTCTTAAGAGGTAGGGCAGCAAAGATGAGAGCAGGTTTGGTCTGCTTGGCTGTAGTTAGTCCTCTGGCAAACAAATGAACCTACCCTAATGCTAAACCTGATGAGAAAATAAGGAGTTGCACAAACGGAATCTGGGGATCTCCTGCATTAAGAAATTAGGTGGGTGAAAAGGGGAGAGGGCTGGCTGGAGCAGCCACTGCTCTATGTTGCTGAGGTAACAAGAACTATAAGGTTTCAGCAAACAGAGGCTTAAGTAGCATGATTAATAAATGAGTTCAGAAGGTGACTGCAGAGGCCAGAGAGGACATCTGGCTGTGTGTATTTCTGGAACAAACAGGGAAGTAGAGCTGGAGAAAACATTTAGGGTAGACATGATTGTGTTCAAAGTTCCCCAAGATCGTTGACCTGAAATATCATCTTGATCCATAGGGGGGCATAGGTCTCACTTTGAGATTAACCCTGGGAGGAGTCACCTGGCAAACCTGGCAGCCGTTTAAAGGACCAGGACTAAGGCTGATGGCAGCTTTACAGTCCAGGTCAGCAAAGGCCGGTCAGCTGAGACACTGGCAGCAGTGCTTAAAGGAGACTCCCAGGAAAAGATTCACAAGAGACAATTGATTAACTTCAGCTTCAGATCAGAAGAGTACTGTAGAGTAAAGTTAGTTGACAGAAAGCTGAGATATGGGCATAAATGTTAGGATTTAGACATGAAGAGACCATTCAACTAATGGAATTATTTTAGAAAGCGCATGCAGGGTAACTGGAGCTTAGTCCATTAGGTGGCTACATTTGCTACTGAAGATGAAAATTACAGTTCACAGAATTAATGCTTGGCAAAGGTTTGTCTAGGATTGAGTTCAGAGCTAGAGCTAGGATGATACTTGTTTGGAAAGGTAGTAGTTTATGTAACTTGAGAATATGTGGTGATAGGAGTCAGTGAAGTACATATACATAGTCCCAGCTGAGAGGGGTACACGCTTTATTACAATTAGGAGTAAGAGACGAGTTAGGCAGTGCAAGTGAATTCTGGGCAAAATGAAGGCAATTATGATTTCACTCACATCCAAAAATACCCCCCCCCCAAGTTAAGCCAGAGAAGTACTTAAACCTTTAAGAATCTCTTTAATTCTGGGCAAAGGGAGTTAGAGATAGTTTTCAAATTTATAGCAAATGGGAAGGAAATAAAATAACTTCTTTTTACATTATAGCTACTAGATTAACGTAAGTATACCAGTCACATTAAGGATTAAGGATCTAAAAATGATTCCTGGCAGCTATGGCAGCTATCAAGGCCCAAATATGGGTATTAGTATCCAAAAAAAAGTACAACAGCCTTCTTTAGCCCAGCAATCTCTATCATCCTCTGAATAGCACATTGGCAGACAGCATAGAAGCACTTGAATGCTTAGACATTCAGAAGTTGGAGGTAGATTTAGAATGAGGCTTCTGTGAGCTAAAGAGAGGGAGTAAGGTCTGGTCTGGTAGATCTCATACTAATTTGGCAAGTATTGCTTTCAAAGAAGCACCTTGATACTTTCATATAAGAAGTTGTGGAGGTAAAATCATAGTAGCAGCTTTAAAGCTTATTCAGAAGAATGCAATTAAGCAGCAGAAGAGCCTGTTTATGCACTACACACAAACGTAAAGAGTGCCAGGAACAGAGGGAACAACTCTCAGTTCTCCCTGACAGAGGCGGTTTCCGCCTACCCCAAGAAGGGTATGACTTGACTTGTTGACTGACTGTCCACTTCCCACAGAAACCAGCGTTTCTTCCTGGAGACCCTCAGCACCCCAGCCTGCCCCACTGCAGTGCATCTAGGTCTCTCCTGTGGGGATGGAAAGGACAGCTTTGAACACTGTAAAATCTCCAGACATTTGCATATTTCATCAGGCAGCAAGGTCTGTTCCACTTTATCTGATCACAGTATCACTTTAAGAACAGCATAAGGAGTCAAAAGAAAAAAAAAAAAGTAAAAGAAAAAAAAGTAAAAAGAAAAAAAAAAGAAAAAGAAAAAAAAGTAAAAAAAAAAAGCGAAAGAAAAAAAAAAAAAAGAAAAAAAAAGAAAAATATTAAAATAAGAAAAAAATAAAATTAAAACAAAAAACCCCTTGCATTCCTAAAACTCCTGTTTAAAGCAAATACACTTTTACTATCAACTGCCAGGGTGATAGGACGATCACTTTTGTTTGTTTGGTTTTTTTAACTTACACCTTTTTCTTAGAAGCCAGACTGACTACTGAAAAAGTATTTGACACAGTCTTACAAATAAAATATTTAAGTTTGTTTTCTTCTATCAATTCTTTTGAAAGAATTCCCTCTCAGTCCACAGTCACATCCAAGACTAAGCAAAATCAAAGACACTGATACCAGTTTTGGGTTGTGGATAAGTTTGGAAAAAAAATAAACAAACTTTACAGAAAATGAAAATGTCTTAGTGTAAATGTCTGCATTTGAAGTGTTCACTTAGCCCTCTGAAAACACGCGTTCATAACACAATAGATTTAAACACTTCCAGAGGTCATAGCTTCCTCACAAATTATCTACCAAATAAACTGTCTTTTCCTGAGTTTTCCCTTCTATTCACCCACCCAAAGTATGCCCAAGCCAATTCTGATTGTTTCCAGCAGGTTCTGCAACACAATAAAATATTGCATTATCAATGTCTGGATGAATTCTCAGGATTCTAATACTAAAATCTGCCTGAGTTCAGAATTACTCGGATAGTTAGCACACTTGTTAAAATTAAAATCTAAATAACGTGACCAAGGGTCATACCAGTATTATTCTTTCATGAAAGATGAACAATGCATAGTTAGATCCAGCTGAACGAATCAAGAGAAGCTGGGGGGGCAGAGAGGGAATATAAAAAAAATTGTTGGAGAAGTGAAGGCATTTCATCTCTTCTCACAACTTATTATATACTTGACAGATTGTTCTTGCCAAACTTTATCAATGTGAAAAAAAAAAAAAAAAAAGAAAGAATAAAACTGATACAGTATAAAAGGAATGAAGTTTAATAAAATGTATGGATCATGTTACCTTTTGTAAAGAGGCATTGATCCTGAAGCCACTTCCGTCTGACCTGATAAACAAATCCCCTAGAAACAAATCTACAAGAAGAAACACTAGCTCCCTATACCAGCATTCAGCAAGGAGGCTTCAAAAGAGAAAACACTCCTGCTAAGCCTAATATCAGTTAATCAACTACTTGTTGAAAATCTGACTTAATTGCACACGAAAAGGATGTGACATACTAGAAGTTGGCAAATCTTCATTTGGCTGCTTTGGTAAGTTTAATCATATACACTAATTTTTCTGCATGTGTGTGACATTTCTGCACTTTTTTTAACAACGTATTTTCTTCACAAATATTTTTCTGCTGAGAGCTTCTAGTCATAAAAGTAACTAAAAGAACCTCATAATTTTTGGATTAGAAAAAAAAGCTTGGTAATATGATAAGGAAAAAATAATCATATTTTTCATATAAAATTTCCAGGAAAAGAGGTCTTTAAACTTTCATACTTCTGCAACAGAACACTACTCACATGAATACCTAGAAACTCCATGCTGATTTGCAAAATTCTGCATGGAGAAGTGATTATTACCAAAAAAAAAAAAAAAAAAAAAAAAAAAAAAAAAAAAAAAAAACAGGAAAAACTTTTCAATTAANAAAGAAAAAAAAGAGCAAAGAGAATGTGAAACACTGATCAGTTAGATGTGACTGCACTTCACAAAACAAAAGTCTTGAAAGATTAAAAAACAGTAATATCAAATCTCAGACCAATGGTATACAATCATACCTTTGCTCTGAAGTGAAAACTAGTAATAGTTTGTCATTATTGTCCTTCATGATATCTCTTGAATTTGATTTTTAATGCTTGCCTATTTTGATAAGCATGTGTTAATTAGCCCTTATATATTAAGGAGGAATTAATAGATGCTAACATATTTGTGGCCGTTCACTACATTTGTGAAAGAAGCCATTTCCACCATAAAGATATGCTTTTTCTTCCTGTAAGCATCTGAATGATTGTCCTAATGGCTGTAGATTTTGTAAAAAGCAATTCTTTGAAGTAGATGAAATAGTTGATGAAATAATTTTTTTTCTTATCACTTTATAAATCAGTTGCAACTATATAATTAGACAAAAATCACATTCAATGTGTGATATTAAATATCTCAAGTCAACATATGTTCGAATAAATTTGTTCTAATAAGTGTTCAAAATAAGCCATCAATCCTGAACAGATTCAAGATTCCTCTTAGCAAATAAAGAAGCTGAATTAAAGAGGTTGAAGAGATTCAATTAGTAATCTCCAGTTCTAACATGAAATGTCAGTCCAGTTTTAGAGAGATTAGTCATCAAAATACCTTAAGATAGAGCTTCACGAATCACAGAGCATAAGATTATTTACTGACCAATCAACAGATAAATTACTTTTATAAGGTGTCCTCATTATTTCATTACAATGCATAGATAATGTTTACTACAAGATAATTTTCCTGCTGAAAAGAAAAGCAAGAGCAATTAGACTCACCTTAAATAAATGGTAAATTGTATTTGTTTAAGCATTCAGCAAGTAATTAGTATTTGCACAAGACCGATTTTGCAACAAGGAGTCTTGAGCTAGTGACTTCATTTTTATCCCATGTACAGCAGTGTCACAATCGCACTTATTGATGGGGGAGTGGCAACAGGAAATTAGGCGGCTGCAGTACCAGATTAGCAGAGTTCCTCTACCATCTAATTAGTTCTACCAACTGATGCCGACGCTGCTTGCACACTCAAGACTAGCAGCTGTTTAAACAGCATGCTGAAAATGCGCCCTGAAGCAGTTGAAAACTGCTATTAAGCAGGGTTCAAAGTGCAGGCAATTGTTTCTGTGCTCATGTACATTATGTTGTTTAGATTTTTTCTATTTGCATATTTTCCCACATAAAAATTCATTCAGTAATTTTGAAGAAACGTTTCTGATCATGTTTCCTAGGTACACAAACCTATAAATCTTCATGCTGCAAATAAAGAATGCAACAACCAAGCTCTGATCATTCTCCAGACCTGGACAGAGAAAATTCTATTGGTGTAGAACTTCAAAACAGGGAAGATGATCATCATAAACAAAATATTGCTTCGTCCAGAAGCAGCAGTCCAGAAGATGTCTTCAGTTCCTTTGAAGAGCAGGCAGTATCAGCTTGTATGGACAACACCATGCCTCCTGGTGTTCGAAAACGAGGTTACACAGAGTCTTCACTTCTGAAGCTTCCCACAGAAGAGTGGACTGGGAGTCACCATGCACCTTTCCAGTTTGATCGGCATGCTCTTGCCAGAATATCCACTTCTCCAACTTTAAGGCGTCTAAGGATGGCCTCCGCCTCACAAGCGCTGTCATTTCAGGACTGCTCTGACACAGCTCACTTGGGAAATCAAAAGGAATACACTGGTTCTCTCCACCACGTTTGTAAGAGTCCACCTCGGTGCACTACAACTTCCTCACTGTCATTGCCTCCTTGTGTCCATGCAAAATTACTGTCTTCCAAAGCCAAGTCTGAGACAACTATAGGAGATCCGGAGTCTGCCAGCTCCAGATCAAAGCTGCTGAGCCAAAAAGATCCTCTCAGCAATGGCAGTCCCAATGAGACACTCCAAAACTCTTGGAGAGCCAACTCTGCTACGCTGCCTAGAAGACTCCCCCACCCCAGTCCTACACAACAGGATGGTGTCCAGGTAAGAGGAATTGGGTGATACAATCTCCTTTTCCGTCTTGTATATTCAGTGTTGAACTACCATGGCCCAATGCATAAAGAAAACCTCAGTTCTTAACCTGAACTGCAACCTATCCCATGTTCCTCTGATAAAACAGACCAACTTCTATGCTTACCAGGAAGGCTAATTTTTCCTTCCAAATCAGCGAGAAGCAATAGCTCCAGACTTATCTCCTGGTGACCACCCTAATCCACTTCTGCACATGGCCACTCTTTCCCACCTCTGCCCATTCCCATATAGAGGAGGGCCTGTATAACTGTTTGTGGGGCTATGAAAGACAAAGACTAAGTAATTTATCCAGATCCACTTTGGGTTATAGAAGATTATTTTCTTTCCAAGGTCCTTTAGCAGGGTTCTTCCTCAACCAGGGCAGTTCTCTATTCTGTGTTACAGAATAGCATTACTAACTCCAACAAAACCAAGAATGAAGCCATGGAAGATGTTTGAGCCAAATGGAAGGTTTGCCACTACCAAAAGAAGAGGTCCCATACCCTTTCTTTATTTCCATTTACCTAGAGCCGCCACTTACTGCCCACCTCCACTTTTATGTTTAGGTCCATAAATGAGTGGGTAGTTGTGCAATCTTTTCTGAAAAAAACAGGAACTCTGGTCTCATGAGTGCCAGCATCAGTACGGAGATACAAGCAAGGGAGGAGCTAGCCCTCTGTTTTGCCCTGGCAGCAAACTACCATTCAGCTGTGCCCCATAAATTCACCCCAAGGAAGTTCTGCAGTGCATAAGCCAGGTTTACTACTGGATCTACTCTCAAAGACCTTGAGTTACTTGCACAAGCAGTCAAATTCAGACACATACTTGATTCTGTCCTTATGCAAAGCACCTACACTGACAGTGAATGTGGATGGTGTAAAATAGACATATAACTCTTTACTAACTGGTAAGTTTTGTACGACACATCAAAAGCTATTCTCCACCCCTTCAAATACAGAAAATTTTCCAGATACCCAATGAGTTCTCCGTTCTCCACAACAGTGAAAACAATCAGCCAATGCCTAAGTCCATACAGTGCATTTCTACTAACAACCAAGGACTTGTTTTATTTTTTCCTTTTTTTTTTTCCCCACAAAATCAGATTGCTTGCTTGCTTTCTGACCAAGTAACACGAGTATCTCTCTTTCAGAAGAGTGGATTGCCTACGCAGAGGTATGCATGTATTTGCTTTATCTTATTCTAAGCTTCACTTCTCTACAATTTTAATGAACTCGCTTCAGTCCTAAGACAAAACTGAACATCGAGGCAAGTATGTGTAACTACACATTAATTCATAGGTTTGCTTTGTGAAATGCCTGTCACCAGCTTGTTAAACTAAACTTTTTAATGAGATTTTCTTTCAAAGGTGGCCCTCTCCCCAACATATTTTAGCTATATTTCATGCAGTATTTACTCCGGACCATAGGAGAGCTTGGCACTAGGAACGAACTGCCAGGAGGTCTGGCTGCTTGGATTAGCAGTGTCAAATTTCAGCCTGAAGAATGTGAAACATCTCATAATCTTGAGAGACATTCATCAAAACTTCGTGGGAGGGAAAAGGGGGGCAAAGAAGCCAGCAGAACAGCTCAATGTTGTTCTACATGAGCAAAGCAGATCTAGGACTACCACTGGGTGGGGGGAGGATCATTAATTCTACAAACTGAGACAAATAGTTTAATTTTGTATGAATTCAGATTCAGGCAAGATAAGGTACTGCATACCATAGATCTGCACAGTGAACTGCATCAAGCTTTTACAAATAATTAAACAGAAAGCAAAAGCTTCATTAGAAATTAGTTTGATTAAGCCATGTTTCTTTCCTCAAGGTGTTCAAATGTTTACAGAGGGGAAACAAAGTTTATTTGTTTGACATTTTTTTTGTTTGACAAATTATTATTGACAACAAGAAAGCAGGAGCTAGTACCTGCCTTAATAACCATACCTCTCCCACCAGTGGGATGTGACAGTGCTCACTTTACTGCATAATCCCTTAGAGATTTCAGGTGAATGAGGTATATTAAAAGCACCAGCACTGGTGAGCAAGTCTTAATGAAGACCAAAGTAGCCTCACAACAAACAGCTTCTGTGCTTCCACAGGCACTGCTTCTCTGACTCTACTGTAATGCATTTCACTTATTAAGGCAATAGATATCTTTAGTGGAGCATACTACAGGGGAAAATTTGTACAACACTGAAAGGTGAAAGTAAACGGCTAAACAGGACAACACTGAACATTTAAGATACACGTCTTCTCTTGGTACCACTTGCCTGGCAGCTTCAGAGGAAAGCTACTGTGTGCCAGCTAAGATATTGGCTCTGGACCTCTATGCAGACACATTTTAAAAATCAAGAAATCACACAAAGAACAATGCAATATTTGTTCCACAACCACCAGCAAGGAAAAAACTTACAAAAGAAGGTTTGGATGATGTATTATGATTTCTATTTTTTGTCTTGACCAATATTAGTTTGTGCAGAAATATAAAAGAAAAAACACCAGGTTTTGCTTTAAAAGTTTTTTGTCAAGTTGAATTTGGTCCAAGGTCTGTGCAAGGGCTTTATTCAGCTCCTCCTTTTATCCAGATCATTAGTCTAACTCCTTAACAGTTAATCCCTTCTTATCACAGCCAGAGAAAACTGTGGAAATGTTGGATTATTCTCCCCATCTATAAGTGCATTGGGACAGTTGGCATCCCTCACCCAAGACTGACATATCATCTGGGGTAAAAAAACATACCTCCATTCTTCAGTTTTAATGAACTTCTCCCCACTCCCAGGCTGTGTTTTCTAAAGCCTTTCTTAAGACAGTAATACCTGTTGTAAACAGCTCTCAGTCAGGAATGCCAATACATCTCTGTAGGCATGGCAACATGCTGAACTGATGCTGATTAAAAATAATCAGCTGAAATAAACAAAAAGGATAAGAAGGGCAGCACAGCAATAAATGTGAGTGGTGGTGGAGACAAGGCCAGATGCTAAAACCAACACTGAAGTGGAAGGAAATGTTGATAAAACAAAACCTTTAGTTTACTCTGAGTTCATTTTCTCCTTGCACCATTCAGTATGTCACAGACTGGGTGGAAAACTGGATTGCACTGTTTTGTAAAGACAACCAGCTAATAAATAGTCTTCTCAGTAACAGCCAGGGCAGCTCATTTTCAGCGAATCGAGGGAGCTAGGCTCATCTATCTTGAAGTGCTCCTCTTCCTCTTTTAATGTCCCCATATGCCCATAAAGTGTCATGTTAATTCTTTGAATCAGGGAGTACAAATATCCTCCCCGAGTGGCCCGGGTGAGAGTGTCATTACCTGGCAGCGACCTCCATACTGTGACCACCCTATAAAACTGGCCTTTGTAACCTCTTCAGCTGCTTTTATTCTCATCTGTGGTATTCCTTTAAATACCACGTCTGTTATTTAAGTAAGATGATTTATGTAGATGGCTGTTTCCTAGGACAGCTAGTTAGACTGAGAGTATAGACATATAAAGATACAGACCTCCAAAAAGCAATCAGCTGAAACTCCCCATGGCCTAGAAACAACTATAGACAGAGAATATTTATTTTTCAAGGCCATGAGCTTCTTCAGTGTCTTTAATAATGTTTTTGTATCTCAGTAATTTAAATATGTGACATTATCTTGTTTCACAAAGCAAGATTTATAGGAGGAAATATGACAGGCATCTCCTCAGGTTCTTGAGTTCATTCCTAAAGTACAAGCATTTCTTTCACTCAAACACTTCAATCCTCTGCCCTTAGTAAGAAAAGCAAACAAAAACTAAAGAAAAACATAAAGCTACAGAGTCTGCTGGTATGAAAAGATAAAATATTGCTTACAGACTCATAAACTAGTAAAGTGCATTACATGGCACTTCAGCAGTTTAATTTCTCCAGCAAAACCAACAAAAGCATCAAATTTATCTAATATGTCTACAGGCATCAGGCCAGGTGATCAGATACCTGTACCTTCATCTGTGAGGCACGAGTACATAATTTAGGCATGCAAGCCATTAATCAGCCCAGGCATGTCAGATTTGTGAAGGTGTATTGCAGATACACATCCAAGTGACCTTGGCATGCTCCCTCCCATCACAGGCTTGCAGACCTACATGACGAGACCTGTGTGTGTCTGAAGTTCAAGACCTTTTTGATCTAGGGAAATAACACCATTTAACTCAGTTACAATGAAACTACGCTTCCAATTACTAAACTTCATAAGCCCCCAGCCTCCCACTTCATAATATAGGCTAAAATTGCAGTAGGCTAGATACTTTTAAAAATCAATAATATATTGACATATTACCATGAATACATACATCCCGAAATAAATCTCCTGGATTTCCTAGTACAGGAGTGACAAATTTAAGAATGACCCTTGTATTATATTGCATCATAATAATATACAGGCTTGTATAATAACCCACCTGCTCAAGAGATTGCATCATGCATTCACTAGGTTTCAGAAGCATCTTCATACAATTGTTACTAGCACTGAAATCTTGCACTGGGTAGCACTCATCAGCACGGTCTCCCTTGCACCAGTATGGGCTTGCAGACAACCAAGAAACCAACCCCATCCATAAAAGTTCTCACACCACATGTTAGGTTCAATTTCATGAGAAACCTCAGAGTTTCATTGTAAATCCCTAAAGTTAAATTAACAAATCCTATGTCCTCTATTCAGTAGGGCTATCAGAAAAGGAAAACCTTGTAGAGAATACATATGTTGCACATTGTAAACCCCTCCACGTGTGTTTGTCAAGCCCTAATATGGCCATTCTTCAAGTGTTAAAGTCCCAGACCTGGCCCTCCTGATAGCCTGCAGCCCACTGCTGTTAGGAGCAGTCTTTCCTTTCGTCTCTACAAGTCAGTTGGTTTAGCTAAGGCAATTGCTAATAAGGTCACTGTCAGATCATAACAAAAAGCATAAACACCATGTCGTGCCATATGCACCAAGTCCCAGTTCTTCACCTCAGAGCTCATCTGCCAGTTGATAACTTGTCAAGTCCATGCAGTTCAAAGGAAAAATATACCTACCAAGTGTTGGCAAATGGCTAAACATTCACAGTAAGATATCCCCATAGGTGAAAAAAGAAGCAATAAGAATTACACATAACTGACCAACAAAATACCATACATAATAAATACTAACTGAAAAAGAGAATTTTTATATATGTACACATGCTTCAAGCCTCCTCCTTCAGCTACTTAATTACTGACCCATTAAACTTTAATTCAGTCTTCAGGCATCAGTCAATTGAAGGTAGCACAACAGCAGCTGTAGACATCAGTCACTTTGCAGCTGTATACCAACACAATTAATTGGTATCTGTGTGAGTTATTAGCAGAATCCATAAAGGTTTGTGATGTGCACCAATATTTTCTGAATGCAAGCAGTCTCTGGCACAAACATACTGTTGGATACAGAATGCCTGTGTCACTTCACTAGATGGATCTATATTATGGACAATGCCCTCTTTCCAACTATTGTTGTTACTGACAGAGCCACTTGTTTTTGACCAGCAGGGCCACTAAGTGGCCTATATTATATTCAAAACGCAAATATTGGAATGAGCAGAAAAAACGATCAGAGACATTTAGAAAGAAAATAGCATGAACTAGCCAAAAAAAAATATTAAAAACAAACAAACAAAAAAAAAAACCAACAACAAAAAAAAACCCAACCCCACAACATTTTAATTAATTTGCACTAGCTTGCTGTCTTCTTTTGAAATCACCTGAGTTCTATAAAGGTTGACAGTATAGAATCACAACATTGTTATGGTTGGAAGAGACCTTTGAAGTCAAGTCCAATCATTAATCTAGCACTGCCAAGTTACTACAAGGTAGTAACAGAGCAATGACAACCAATGTAGGAGTGTGGGACATAGTACTTAACTGCTCCTTTGGACGCCAGTGACAAAACACAGATTCTGAAATCTCTACTTTATGCCTAACCTCAGAAGAACACAGGAATTTCCAATATTTAAATTTTCTAAGTACCTATTACCTGAAGCAAGCCATGGCCATGACCTCAGCAACAACATGGAGTTGGAAAGCTAATCAGATATTTGCTGTCGATCACCGAAACGTTCTAGTCATTGTTCCTTTACCACATTATGTCATAGTTGCTGTGATTTGGTTTTTTAGCTTGTTTCCTCCTGTATCAGCACTTCAAAAGTTTCCTCTGCAGCCACAAGAGGAAAGAGATGACATGTATTGTTGTTGCATCTCACAGATCAGCCGAGCGCAGACGTAGCTCCGTGGTAGTGAGTCTGCCAGGACTTGAGGTGTTCCCTGGAGACCTCCTAGTCTCAGATGGTGCCATGGACTACCTGCCCCACACAGCCCTCCTGCTAAGCACAGGTCAGACACAGGGTTGGGTTTGCTTGGCTGAGCCCAGCAAAAAAAACCAAACCCACAATTAAAACCCACGCGGGACAGTGAGGGAGGATTAGTGCAATGATGACATATGAGGCAGCACAGACTCCATGGGGATCCTGTTAGCACACACCAAAGTGACTGCATTGCTAATTTTAAAATTCCCTTCCTTGTTGTTTTTTGTTGTTATTGTTGTTACAATTGGGGGGTTTTGTTTGGTTGGTTTTGTCTACATTTTATTGTTGAATGCAAAATGTAAGAGTCAGATGACAGGGCAGGACACAGGTCACCTCCCTCCTCCACAGGCTAGGAGCAACCAGAATCCAGGCCCGGAGCTCCATCTGCAAGCAGCTGAGTTACAAATTCCTACCTACACAGCTTCAAGCAGACAGAAGAGAGTGGCCAGTGCCACCCTTTCCAGTAGTGCTCTAATCACAAAGGGACCAGGCCCAATTCATGGCTAGAGGTTCCTTACAAGACCTTCTAACACTGAAATGTAGACCTGCAAGTAATTTCCACAAGTTTCTATTGTGGAATATATTTTAGTGTGATTGCCAGAGACCAGAAGATGCTGGTGACCGGAGATGAAAATTTTCTTAAAAAAATAAGTAAGTCAAGGTCACACCTGGCAGCTTCATGAAAGCAAACAAGCCAGCCAGCCCCAGAATGAATGATCAAGACCTTCAAAATGCAAAAGGAGAAGCTTTCAGCTGGGATTCCCAATGACACACAGGTGCCATATAAAGAAAACTCTTCCCAATTTCTTGCTGAACAAACACAGGCATTCCTCACCTCTCACCAGTGCACTCCTACACCTGAATTCCCAGCTTTCCCTGTGCCTCACTAAGGCCCATGAGTTACAACCTATACAACTGAGCCAGTCCCATGACAGATCTGAGACTTAGGATTTGTAGGACTGTTTACTCACAGGAGTTTTAAATACCAGCATAGCTCCAAGATATTATCAATTAGCAGACATACCCCAATTCTTGCTTCAAAACAATGAATACTCTGCAAGAATTGGCTTGAGGTATAATGTGTTTTCCCATGTAAAGTATTGGCAATCATACATTGATCATCTGCAGCAAGTGGGAATGTTTAGCATCATCCAAGATCCCATCACAGATATACAGCATTCTTGCTGGGAGGAACCCAACAGGCTTAATGAGTTTTAAGTCTGGTGCACAAACTGCCTAAACACAAGTATTAAATCTGAGCCAAGTGTAGTATATCAGGCTTCATGTAAAAAGTAAAAAGAAAACAACATATAAATAACAGTTTTATTTTTAGCTGTTTCTTTCATTACTGATAACAAATTTGTTTTCTCCATTAGAATCCAAAAAGCCAAGGTGGCCATTTGCCAAAAGAGCAATTGTGAGTATTTCATCTTTTCTTTTTTTTTTCCTTGCACTGATCTTGCCTTCTCCCACAACTAACCTGCTTGAAGAGAGTTTCTATACTCCCCTTAGAGCAAGGCAGCCAGCAGGTGAGCTGATCTCAGAGCTCTCAGCCCACCCTGGGATTGCTTGGACATTCACCTGCAATGAAGGTAGGGTGGCTCCAGTGCAGCCCTCTGTGCTGCTGCAGGTGATGCACATCCCCATGGGTGGTGGGAGGAGAAGTGTCCTTGGCACCAAGATGGCAGAGCATGGTGGGCAATGCAGAGCCCTACTTCAAGTTGCTCAGTGGTGGCAGCAGGGCCAATGCAGCCTCCCAGACAAAAAAAACCCTAAGGTGGGTAAGTCAATCACATTGTTATTTTGACCACAGTGTATCCCATATTTTCTGCATGCCAACTTAACCCTTAGTGTCTCAGAGCTCCAGAGTATCTGCCTAACTCCCACCCACATGCAAAGGATCTACACTTTACTATCAAAGTAGGTTTTTAGATATTTTCTTAGGCCTTTCCTGTCCTCATGGGCACCCACACACTTCAATTAATTTCCTTGTCTAACATATTTCCTTGTCTCTTCTAGTTACAAAAGCTTTCACTTCATATGGTATCCAAATTTCCTTTCTGAGCATTGTTCATCATTTAAAAAAAACTATTTACATACGTCTCAATAGCTTTGCACCCCTAAACATGTAATGTGAACAGTCCCTTCCTAATTTTTTTTTTGCATTTTATCTTTTAAATCTCAATTATCAGAGTTTGTGCAAGTGAAACAAATGCAATTATTCAGATTAACATGCACAAGAGTTCCCACTTAATTTGACAGCATTTCTATAGTGATTGAAGGAGCATGGCCTGAAACTGAGACATTTTAAGTTTGGCAAAAATATTTTAAACGTGCAAAAATATTTATTTGTCATCAAGCCAAAAGTGATTTCTGAGACTATTAAATGCCATAAAATTTAATTTATGAAGATTCATTTGCCAGCAGATTGGTTAAGTGTGGGTGTGTATATAACTGCATTATTGTTTCTGCTCCATTTCAAGCTAACTTTCAAAATTAAAAGTTGAGCTTGAACTCTGACTCTCTGACTTTATAATCAAACAGATATTTCAAAATTGGCTTGAGATCAATGCCTGAAGTTTAGACAATAGAAATCCATGAAGTATGAATATGCTGTTCCAGAGAGTGGATAAAACTTAGGCAAGCACCTTATAAGTCTATAATCACAGCACTAAATTAGAGTTCATAAATATTGGTTAAACTTTTTCGTGGCACTGTCAGCCTGAAAAACAAAGCCAAACCTAAAGCAATTGTTTTTATTTCATGATCCCTCACAGGGACAAACTGTCTGCTCTTTAAGCTTTCTAAAATCTTGTTTCACGGATGCTACTCGATAGCCAATCAAAGGAGCTTTTTTTTTTTTATTTAATATGTAGCTCAAGTAAAATATTGTAAAAAATAAGCAAGCACTCAAGCTTTGTATATATATATGCAGGAGGACATTTTCAACTATGAGCTTGCTGTCCCCTTCTTTTGACAGTGCTGAAGGAAGTGAAATGTTTTGTGTTCTGTCTTCTGAGGACAGTCCCATTGTCTGTTGCCATACCAGTGATTTGCCCTGCCAAAGACTTTTGCGTTACATAAATAAGATCTTACATATCCACACCTAGGCCTCCTACGCACCCCACCCGTAATCACAAATAAACCTGCCATCACTGCCTCATGTCTGTGCAGGAGAACCTGAAAATACAAAGAAATCACTCAGTTAAGGTCAAGCTCCTTACAGATCCGAGCAAGGTTACTGAGCTGGGTAAACTTCTTAATGGTCTTTCAAACACTGTATGAATCACGGGTGCTTTTCTGTCATTCAATAGGGTAAAGACAAACAGAAGCAAGCATCTGATCTGGAGAACTGTCTTTCAACCATTAAGACGATAGACTGCAGCACATATGAATTTTTCTGCTTTAAGGTAACAAAATACTCAGTATACTGTACCAAAAATATTTTAAAACGTGTGTGTGTGTGTGTTCTTTTCAAGTTACCATTTCTCACTACATTAACCTGGATACGAGACCTTTCTGCAAAATTAATGCATAAAGTATATTTTTGTTGTTTGAAGTGGAGGAGTGAGGGGGAAACTGAGCATCATAGAGGTTTAGCAAGGGCCCTCACAACCCCCTGGATTTTGCCAGGCTTCCAGACTGCCCTAGGTCAATGAGGTACTGCCTTCAAAAAAAGGTATCAAGACAACCCTCTCAGCAGCATCTGCAAATCTGGGGAAAGAAACTGCAACATCACAGAGATGACAAATGGGGCACAGTCACCCCTACTGCTGCCTTAGGGGCACATTCAGAGGCAGCCACGGAGAGGTCAGTTTCAATGACTAGGGTTCTGCTGAAGAAATCTCACTAAAGACTGTCTGACAGATAAACAAGGCTCCTGGCCTCATATGTAATGAGGCCAGGAGCCCCCTAGCCATAGAAATACCAAGATTGGGCTGCTAGGGGGATATTCAGATAACCCACATCTAAAACCATCCCCCCTCCAAAGCCGACCTTTTGCTTCTCCTAGCAGGCTGTTACATGCAGTTCCCCATAGACTTGGCTGTTGAGGACTCCTATCAGTACCTAATTTATATGTAAATGTCTGACTTTGGAGCAAGTCAGCAACGTGAGTGGCCACCTTAGGACTAAACAAAAAATATGCAAGAACCTGTGAAGACATAGTGCTTTCGTACCTTGATTTTACCACCTGGAAAAGGGGAAACCATCGTCCATCCCTGCTTTCCGGCAGCAGCATGACAAATTAAATTCCTTAAGATTTGCAAGCGGCTCACTATTATTTTGATACAGCATCCTACAAATAGACTATCATACTGTGATGCTTTCAAATTCAGTGTGGTCATATTATAAATATTTGGGGAGGGAAATGTTGGGCTTTTTAATCTTTTTAAAGGGATCTTTAAGCTTTCCGAAGAATCACTAATACTGGCAGTCAGGCTCTTTACATGGGCAAATAGATCATAGATTCTTTTCATAAGGTCTGAAGCAGTTGATGCAATAGTCAGTGGTTTTCTTTCTTCTTCAATCAATAGAGTAAATCTTGGCATGAATTTATAAAGGCACAACAGACTGAGCAGAAAGATGTCGACAGCCGTTTAGAAGTGAAAAAAGAAGCAGCGGTGTGGGAACTTTTCACAAGTGAATGCACTTACTTTCTGGATCATTTGCTGGTTCTCAAGACGGTAACTTCAGATTTCATTTCTCAAAAATAATGAGACATTATTTTCCCTGCTGTCAGCATGGCGCACGTATCGGCGCACTGGGTGTCTACGCGGGAATGATATAAGCTCTTGGGTTTTCTCCCATCTTGCCTGCTCATCCTGTTTCCACAGTTCCCTGTGTGTTTTATCCTCTTGATGGCATTTCCTCTTCTGGAAACCACTTTCTAGTGCTTTGCTAACACTATCTGATTGCAGATCCTTCCAGCAGTTTCAGCTGATATTCCAGTATTCTCTCTAATGCTGAACTGAAGCCACTCTCCAGTTGACTATACTGGATATATCTCTACTGCTAGTCTGTAACATCATACTCTTTGTTTAACTTCATACAGAGCTGTGGTAAAATTATCCTGACTAGAGCATGAAAACATGGTCAGAGTTGACCAGAGCCATAGCTCTATTACCAGAAATCAAGCAAACTTAAAAACCAGCTCCTCTCCCCAAAACTCCAAATTGCCTTCATCATGGTGAATTCTAAGAGCTTTGAAATAAGGACAAGAATATTACACACTGTTAGAGGAATACCTACACTAATTGCATTAGCTTTTGATCTGTGATGGGTGCATTCATGCGATAGGATGGAGCTTCCCTATATAACTTCCAATCATTTTTCTCTCATTCTGCACAGACAATTTTTATTTTCTTATTAGTCAAAAGAAAAAGATTAGTGAAACGTTTTCCATGTTGCAGAAATGTTAGCCCAGGCAGTACAAAGTAAAGGGAATAAATAGAGAAGTGGGCTGAACAGGGAGGGTGAGAAAAGCAGATGACAGGACCTTTGGTCCAAGACAGGTTGGAAGTATCCTTCCTTCTATACACTTTGTTTAGAGATCTGAGAAGATTAAAAACAGGTGAATGCTGAGAGAGATGAGGATAACAGAAGACATACAGCCCCCCTGGTGAGCCTGCTCTAGGAACCCACAGACAAGCCTTAGCCAGCCCAGCACGACCTGTGAATGATAAACCATGTGGTCGATGCCAGCTTTCTAAATTCCCCTGCCAAAGAAAGAG
Source organism: Jacana jacana (assembly GCA_013400555.1). Taxonomy (NCBI): domain Eukaryota; kingdom Metazoa; phylum Chordata; class Aves; order Charadriiformes; family Jacanidae; genus Jacana; species Jacana jacana. Next base: position 94,269 of record VZTM01022831.1, read on the forward strand.
CCCATTGAATTTGGACAGCCAGCTTTACAGATACCTACTACTCTAAGTACTTCCCAGTATAGAATTCTTCCAGTGATTTTAATGAATCTCCATGGGGAACTTTAAGACTACAGTAAATCCCCTCTAAGCACTCAGGTCAACTTTTCATTGCAACTGAATAATTACATGAGGCTAAACAAACACTCTCACTAGCTCTTCAGTCTTGACACTTGGGTGATGGGTTTTTTCACTGATGCTTTTCACACATATAAAAAATGTAGATTACTAAGTAGAATTTTTTGTAAGCTTTTATCAGATTCAACACAGCTCAAGATCACCATCAGAGCCTAAATAATAGAAAAACTTAAACAGCCAATAAATACCTATGCAGTTTTCACTCAATACAGCTTAGTAAAACAATTCAAAGGGATGAAAAACCTTCATAAGCCATCCCCTAGTTACGTTATTCCAACATTCTTTTTTCCCCATAGTAACTTTAAACAACTTACATAGCAGCAGATGCAAGTGGTAGGAAGGAAAGCATTTATAAGAGTAATACAAAGCTGTAACTACGACTCTGATGTTATTAATTCCTTCATGCATGGAGCTCTGTTGTCCCTATTCAACCAGGGAGCACAACAGGGACGTAGCTGCCTCTGTGGCAGCTGCAGAGACACCCTAGAGACATCACTCATACCCTCCTCCTCCCACAAAGACCAATATTTAGCCTTCAGGCAGGTCAGGAAAAGTTTCTCTTCTACTCTCCCCAAATCAAACAATAATTTCATGAGAATTACAGTGCAAACATGTTCTTTTCAGGAAACAAAAATTAAATTGATTGAATTAGCAAAAATAGTGAATAATGTAGATTTGTTTTGTTTTTAAAGATATTTGTGAACACTCTAAAATGCCTCCAGAGTAAGGAATTTCTCTTGGATGTGGATTTGTGGAGACTTTTTGCAAACTTAGAGGAGTTAAACAAGGTGGGTAAAAAAAAAAAAAAAAAGTCTTACTGAAATCAGAAATCAATCAGCACAACAAAAAGAGATGAGAAACCATCTATAAAGCGTCTACTTCAGATTCAATGATCACATTTGGAACTTAGTTCAAATAATTAGTCTTTCCTTCATTTCTATTTTGTGTATCAGCAGGGATCAAATTTCACAAACACAAATTATTCTCATTTGCCTCCAGCAAAAGATAAACTGGCGTTTAAACACAGAGGAGAGCTCATTTGACAGTTGTTTCTAAAGCAAACACCAGTTTGAGACCAATTCTCATAAGCAGCATCCTTTCAAAAGGATTTGTGAAGATAAATACTGACTGCACAAACCTCACAGAAAAACAGTAAGAATAGCAAAATAACTACTATAACTAGGAGTTTCCTTTCACAAACAGATGGACACAAAGACTTTGCTACACATCATTCCACCCAAGTAGAGCAAGCTTAAAACAAAATGAGGACCACCACTCTCCAGCTGAAGTTTCCAAAATAGCCCTTACATATACATATAGAAGCAAACCAGATGTTTTTCTTACCTTGAGAGGTCTTTTACAGGATGCTTCATCCTTAGTAGCGAAGTGAATTTTGGAAAGGGGTCTTCAGCTGCATAAGTTGAACAACTGCTCACAATCACATCACATACCCTAAAATCCGTACGTTGCTTCAAGTTCTTTCCCTTTATTGTTACTCCCTTGCCTGAGTGGTTAACATCTCCCTTCTCAGCCAAAACAATAAAAGCAGGAAAACTCTTCAGAGCAGGGACAATTAGCCAGAGCTCAAACACATGAGCAAGTGACCTCTGCCCAGTGACCCACCACACACCAGGTGAGCCGCTGTGAGTGACCACCTGAGAAGGTTTGGAGATAAAAGGAACGAGATTTTTAGCTGATGTGTTTCACCTTGTGCTTGTTGTGAGCTAAGACCACACATGCTAGAGTTCAGCTGGTGTGTGGCTGCTGATTCCATCGTTCTCGTTCAAAGAAGGGAGTGGGGTATACTGCTCTGTGCCATTTAGCAGTCACAAAGGCTTTGAGTTTGGCTGGAGCTTGGCCATGTATTGAGAGAATTATCTTTAATGCATTTCCTATATTGTTGTCCTTATTAATGAGAATAATAAATGATCATCTATTATGCATACTTATGCATAAAAATACTGATAAAATGTAGGAGAAAGTAGCTGCTCTCAGTGCCTTTTGTGCCTCTCTTTTAATTCCTTTCAGAGCAAGTGTTTCTTCTTGACAGCAGGTTGAATCTATGAACAAATGCATGCTGTACAAGGTGTGAAGTGCATCCTTGTCAAAATGAAGGAATAAGCATCATCCTATAAGCAATCTTGCCTCCATAAATACACCAAACAAAGGAGCGTGTGCAGCTACAACAGCAGTTTGTAGCAATATCACAGAGGAGGATGTTCCTTTCTAGCCTAAAATTTGGCCTAAAGCTGAGCCTGGTTGTCGTTTTGTGTGCAAATAATGTGTTTAGGATGCAAGCGCAAGTTAGGAGCCGGCTTTCACCCACATGACTGACTCTGCAGGCACCCTTAAATCCACTGCAAACATATGGAGTTGACTTATAGGGAATATGGAACATAATAGCATTTTCTAGAAATTTCCCACATCTCCAATAGCACAAAATAAACTCAAACTATGAAAAAAATGTGGTACCTTCTTCAAATGACCATGAAAATTTCCTTAATTGTCACAGCTCTGTCAAACAAAATCAGCATTTTCCAGCAGATACCATTCATCTATCGCAATTTTTCATGTCAATTCATGTTAAATAGAGCTGCTTGCTCCCTTAAAATAAGTTTAAATGGAATAACTAATCTTGTTTCAAAGCTTTTGTCATATGGCATTATCATTACGTCAGTGGGTATTTGTGTAGATTTCTTTTAGGTTCTGACTCATTAAGGCATTCCAGGTGTAATTCTGAAACTAATTCTGGCAACGTTGAGGAGATAAGTATAGATGGTCCCATAGGCCTTTGAAGAGACCAGGCATGGGAAATAAAGTTGTTTTAAGCTTAATTTCAGAAGACCGCTGATGCTTACTTCTTTTTCTTTTTTTTCTTAACTAGATAAGTCTCAGTTTTCTGAAGAATTTTTTTGAAACTGTGAAGGAGCATGTCAGCAAGTCAGACTCTCCTATGGACTTCAGTTCCATACTTGGAAAGGTAACATAATTAGAAGTATTCTTGCTTAATATCAGCAAGTCCTTGCAGCAGACCATTTCCCATAGAATGCAAGTACTTTAGAGCAATTAAGTCAGCCAAGGACAAGCCATCTGTCACAAGTAGTTCAGTCTCAGCCTCAAGCACCTCCTGTCAGTAGGATGTTTTACTTTTTATTCACTGGCATGTTCGAGGTGGTCATGGAAAGGTGCTCATGGAAAGGTGCTTCTCATGGTAAACAAAGTGTGGAAAGATTTTCCCTTGCTGGGGAGCAGTAGCTGACACTTTGAGGAAACTTTGCCACCAGCAGAGGTGAGCTTCTTTCTCTATATTTCTCTGAGACCAGACCCCAGCCCCATGCTGAATGTTCCCTGCCTCCTTCCACTCCTTCCTTTACTCCATGGACCAGATCCACAAGTGCATTCAGATGCTTAATTAAGAGCTCAATGGGATTGAAATACAGCTTGCAGTTCAGCCTGTGTCTGCTAAGAACCAGAGAGGCAGAGGCACAGATATGCTGCCGCTGCCCAGCACGTCTTACGCAACTCTTTGGGACAGTCTGGGTGGCAAAAAAAGGCAGACGCCCAAACAGCACTGTCCAGGGGCATTTCCTGCACAACTTCCCAATGACTGAAAAGTTGGAATTATTTATACAGACAGAAAATCCATTCAGGGACCTGAACTTTCCCTAGCAGTAGGGAACATTAGAAAACTACATGGGAAATACTAGAACAGGGCTAGGATTTTAAAAAGGGAAAGTGAGGCTAGAGCTTGGCTTCTCACCCCCAGTACCTCTAACTTCTGGCCTTCTTATCAATAATGCTTGTGTGAGACAGACAAAAATCTCAGACAAAACCGCCACTGACGACATTCAACATTTCTGAGCTATCAAACACACACAGATATAAAGTGATGAAATCTAAGGCTGCTTTCGGGTAGGTTTAGGCTGGACATTAGGAAAGGATTCTTCACAGAAAAGAGTGGTCAGGCACTGGAGTCAGCTGCCCAGGGAGGTGGTGGAGTCACCATCCCTGGCTGTGTTTAAGAGTCAATTAGACGTGGTGTTGAGGGATATGGTGTAGGGGAGAACTTTGTAGAGTAGGGCTGGTGGTTGGACTCGATGATCCCAAGGGTCTCTTCCAACCTGAATGATTCTATGATTCACACCTCTACAGAGCTGTTAGAACTGCGCTCTCATGCATTGCTTGAGTGCTGTTGTGGTCTTTTTACTACTTTACCACATTTACTACTTTTTAACTTTACTTTTTTAACACCCCTTTTCCTTCTTCCTCTGTTTTCCAAGGTCTGAGGAAATCTTAGATAAAACACATATTACAAAACTAAAACCATTGTTCCTCCCTTTGTCCTGACATTTTTTCTTTCTTGATAAGCTTCCAAGTCTTTTCTGCAGTTTTTCCAGGGTGACCTCTGCCAGACACACCAGATTTATTGCCTTAATTATACCTCTGCTGTCTTCTACTTGGAAAACCTGAAACAGAGAGAAGATTTTGGCATCTACCTGAAAGTAAAGTGATGGTTTTGTTGTTGTTGTTGTTGTCTTTAGCTTTCCTGCCTTATGACAGCATTTTAACAGTGGTCTAGGAAAGTTCATTGGAAGCAAAACTGTGTAGGTTGCATTTTACACTGATTGTTTGAACTGCGGAGGTTTATCTCTTATCAACTTGGTTTACATGTTGGGTGGGACCACTGTGCCACATCAGCAGTGACAAACACAAGCCTCAAAACTGGACAAGTGTACAGTGGCTTTCTTCTGCTTAAGGAAAGGGGTATATGATACAAGCCAAAACAAGGGGAACAAAATCCAGGAAGATATCAGTGCTTTCATGGGTCTTGGGAGCCTATGATGAGAGTGTGGGGTGGGCTTTGGCTGAACCCTGGCAATAAAGCTGGGCTGCCTTCCTCGCTCATTCACTGACCCAACCTTCTGGATAGAGCAGCAAGGAACCCCTCTGCAGTGGCAGTGTTTTAGCTCCTCTGACAGGTGTTGCTTAACCATAAATAAAGCAAGTGTAGAAGCTGGTATCAAAACACTACCAGCAAGTGAGCATTTACCTCCTGCTAAGGCTGGAAAGAGACATCAGTGATGTCTTTGTAAAGTTACAGCACTAGAGCAGGCTCTTTGTTTGTGACACCACATCTGCCTGAAGAGACAGCCCCAGCCAGAGCAGTGGTAGGGCTCCTGGGAAGAGGGCTCTGCACCTTCTGGCTTGTAGTTAGCAGACCAGCATGTCCTATAAATACTTAAGATCGACCTTCAACATTACAGGCTGAGAAAGAGAAACCTGAAGAAGTGGGCTTTTCTCACAGGCAGCCCAAAACTGGGAGGAGACCCCCCTGTAGCAGCCAAACTCTGCAGCTTTTAGGGCCTGGGAGTTTCTCATCACTTGCTCTTGTGCCTAGGAAAATGGTCCCAAGTGGGAAGTAGCAGGTGATGCAGAACATAAAGTAACCCTCAAACATAATTAAGGTGTTCCTGATAAAATTCAAATGGCAGATAAATAAGAACACTGCTTGATCTGCTCACATGGCCACAGCAACTGAAATGGGAAGCACCAATGCAGAAAGAGAACCTGGAGGAAGTGATGCAATTCCCCCTGTAGAGAGACTTTACACTGCCCTTGCTCTCTTGTTCTCCATGTGAGAAGTTCATCTTTAATTAGTCCCTGCCTCATTGCAGTCAGTTGACGAGGCAGAAAACTGTTTGCTGCCTCCCTGCCAGGGCGCAAGCTGAGGCCTAAGAGAAGTTTTCCTTGTCTTCAGCAGTGGTGCCAACAAAACGAGCAGTGCAAGAGGCTGCATCTGCCGGAGTTGCTGGTTGCTCCCTTGCATCGACTGACACGCTATCCCCTCCTCCTTAACAACATCTGGAAAAGGAGCAATGATGAAACAGAGAAAGGCCTTATCTGGTCACTTAAAGAGAAGGTGGAAAAGTCAATACGTAAGTAGCTAAGGTTAAAAGTCAAGTGTGTGATTAACAATTAGCAAGTTGTGCGGCTCTTTTGTTCATGCCCTTTGAGTATGAATAGGTCCAGTCTTCCTGCAGAGATGCAATGAGGATGTACACGCCTTTCTACAATCCTGAGCCCTTCCTCATTCTGTTGAAAATGATTGGTGCCACCCTTGTGCTGTCAAAGCCTCTCTGAGCAAGGTCACAGGACTCCCAAATCAGTGAGTCACTTGTATTTGCTCAGAATCCTCTGCAGTGACATGCAAACAATTAAGAGCAGATCACAAATTGGAACAAATTAAGAAAGATCTTCAGACAAAGAAGTCTTTGAGTTGGGTTTATGTCTAGGGAGGATTTGTTTGGGCTAATCCTTAATAGGATAAAATTGCACTCACAAGGGGAATATTATGTCAGTGACCTTTTACTAAATGACAGCTCTTCAGCTGCTTTACCTTCTGGGACCCTATCTCAGCTACAGATTTGCTCTAGCTATTGTGGAAAAGGGGTGGTCCAGGAATTCTTTCTTCCCCCACTGCATTTTGGTTTATGTAAGTAATTCATTAATTCTAAATAATATATTAATTCAGTTTTTTTCAGGAAGCTATAAATGTATCTATAAAAGTCAGGTATGGATTATATGGTACATCAGCAGACAGGTTTATTCCCCAAACACCTCACGCAGCTCTCGCTGAAATCAAAGACAAGGCAAAGCATCAGCAAAACACTTAACCAGGAAATCTTGGCAGGGAGAGGTGTCAGGCAGTGTTTCATCCTCACCAGCAGTACACCAGGGCTTTGAGCCATCCACCACAGTGGCTTGTTCTTTGCCACCATCCTTCTCCCCATCCTGGAGGCTGAAGGTTTGAACACCTCCCAAGGAGATAAGGCACAGAAAGAGAGTTAATGTCTTCTAGATAAATCTAGGGCTCCTTCTTTTTGGGCAAATACTCGAATGACAGAATTGCCATCTAAAAGAGAGACTTAGGTTCCTTCTTTTCTTGCCAAATCTTACGAGGAGTCTAGCCTAATGGCCACACAAGGAGCACAATTTTCAGCACAGAAGGGGTCCCACAGGAAAATAAGATGGTTTTGTCACCAGTCTGGGGATTTCTGCTGGGATGATAGCAACTTTAGGGATATGGTCCCAAAAGACCATGGGATATCTGGGGGATATTACTTGTAAAACAAATAGGTCATTCCAGAGTTTAGATACCTCTAGACAAGGAAACCAAAGAGAGAGTAGTGATTCCTCTTTATTCACAAACACCTGATAAAAATCTGCTTTCATTTTTTGATCAGTGAGTCAGTGACAAAAGGAACAGTTGTTGTCCCCATCATTCTCCTTCAGGTGTATATGTCTGTGTGTGTGTGTGAAACCATTATGTGTAATATTACTCAACACAAAAACTTGGAATTTAAGTTGCAGGTCCATTAAAATTTTCCCCATAATGGCCCTGAATCAGCAACGATTTAGTCCCATTTTTTGCATTCTGAGGCTCCCCCATCCCAGTTAAATACTTCAGTAGCTTCTGGCACTACTTCCCCAAAATTAACTCTCATTAATTTCAATTGTCTTTTGATCAGACTGTAGATTACAAAAATTATTTCTTTCTCACTACCCCAGGCAATTTTAAAAGGCAGGATTTTTTGAAGAACTTTTTAAGATTACAGTTTATATATGACTTTTATATGATTTCCCTGTTCCCCAGTCAGATTAGCAAACACAGCCTTTTCATTTAACAGTGCAGTTAAGAATGTTTGAATGCCTGGTTTGAAATTCTGGCTCTGCTGACCTAAGAGATTAGGTACTTTTTACAAGGAGGCCAAGATTTCATCTAGGGCTTCACATGTGAGGTGCTTTGGCTTCCACAGGAGAAAATCAGTGTTTAGTGTCTAGAAATGGGTCAGGTTTTGCCAGCCTTGGCATTAACTGATCTTTCACATATTTCAGGGGATCTGGAAGGTAAAGTCAAGTGGTTGGACAATTTTCAAAAGTTCAGGCAACTGCAAGAGGTCATAATTTGGCCTCAGGTCTGGGATCGTGACAAGAGATTCTTTGTCCCCGAGGTAAGTGGTTTTTAAAGGACATTTTTCTTTGAGGAATGTTTAGTTTCCTATCCATCTCCATAGGATGATATAAAGTTGCCTGGTTCTCTATATTCTAGTTACTGGGGGTGGCCCTGCTCTAAGAGGAGCTGCTCCAGCCTGACCACTGCAAACAGTGTAGCCAAACACACAATCTGTGCAAGAGCCTTGGATGGCAACGTGGGTTGCTCTCAGCTAGCATCCAGGAGAGCACCATCGTATAATCCAGAAGGACTCTCCAGTGTCTGCATTTAGGGGGAAGAATGAAATAGGATAGATGTAAGCATTACTACCTTTGTATAAGGATACTAAGTAGAAATTATTTGCCCCTTTCACTTCACAAGCTGAGCCAAAGGAACTTCTATTTACATTTAAGCAGCATTACAAAAAATTACATGGCATACCTGGGAACATGGGCAACTTTCTGACATGGTTACCCTCTTGCCCATACAGACAGACTTTAAGCAGCTTTATGCTAGTATCAGCAACTGAGTCTCAACTCAAGGATTACGTCTGTTCACACACAGAGCTGCAAAAACCATTAAGCTCATTCTGGAAAAGAAAAACCCAGCTTAACACTTCAAAAGCATAAACACATTTAAGCAATGCAAGTGCTGAGGAATCAGAGCCATGCTCAGTTATTAGCCGTGTGATGTATTTAGTCTGAGATAAGAGCACAGGTGAATTCAGTTTCTTCAACTGCTGGCTGCCTCCCAGTTCATCATCAGATATGTAAAATTCCCCATTCTCTCTCTCTCTTTTTTCATTTTTTGGGTCAAGTATTTGAAGCAAAGCTTAAGAGAAAACAGCAGTGAAAATATTTTGTCTTCAGCCAACAGACTTCTCCTTCATGAAGGGAAGCTAACACTAGCAGGTAATGTCCCCAGGTGTTCTGGTATCAAGAGTGAGCTTAGCAGAATCATGTTTTGTTACGGTGGGCCCAGAATGAACCTCTGCAACAGTATTTGGGCAGCTGCAGGAAAGAAAAAGCAAATGCACAGCTTGTCAGAGACAGACTGAGAAACAGCCAAACCACTAAAAGGATGTGTAATCTGCAAGTTTATTGTCACATCTGGATATGCAGTGTGCCAGGTGCTGGAGAAATCAGCTTGAGAGACCAAGGCCTGCCCCTGCCACTCAAATGGAGCTCTTTACTGTCACATTAAAGAACGTGGCAAGGGGGAAACAGGAAGTTTAGACTGTCCCATACAAGGTGCCCCATGTGCCTGGGGACTGGTGCCAATATACCTCACCTCTCTATCACTTATTCTGTTATGTGTTTCATTGAAAATTACTGAAAATTCTAGAGATTTTTTTTCTTTTTTTTATTTCATACTTCATCTCCACTCAGTGCTGTTTTGATGGATACCTTGGAATAGGAAGGTGTTCTCCTATAAGGTGCCTCCCCTTTTACAAACAGAGCCCTCACACAACATGCCATTAACTCCACAAGTAGCACAGTGGTCCCACACAAGCACGTAGACTTCTACAGAACTGCTCAGAGCGGTCTGTCACCCTGGCAGAGCAGGGACACACACGTCCAGAAGCAAGGCTGTAGCAGTACCTCAGCAGAAAGGAGCACAACTCCCACCTTCTTCTTTCTTCACCACCTCCTCAAAAGCTGAGGTGAGAAGAGTAAGGACCTGGCACTTTCTGTCTCCTACCACCACTGTTACTGTTTTAAGGGGAGCAGAAAAAGGGACATGGTCCATTTTTCAGTGTTTTTGCTTTTCTTCTCCCATGAGGAGAATTACAGTAGCAGAGGAGAAGGCACAACATCAGGGAGAGCAGAAGAAAAGGTTGCTCCTGATGTTTAGGGGGTGGGTGGGGAGAGGAGAAAGCAAGCCACAGAGTCCTCTCCTGTCAGTGCTTCCTTCTGCATTTATTGCTCTCTTGAGGAGTCAAGGGTGGCCATCGGGTGTCTGCATTTATTCTGCAATACATAATTAGAAAATGGAGAAGAAGGTATGAGCATAACCCTTACCCAGCAAGACAGCCAGCTGCCTGCAATCCGGAATATAAAAGCACCTGGCATTTGGCCACTTGTCTGAATGAAGACAAAAATGAAATCACAAGTCAAGTCACAACTCTAAACAGACCCACACAAGTGTGGTGTTAGGTGAACTGTGTTTGTTTGAATGAAACTGAGATCACCAAGACCACAACTGTGTGGTTTTTTGATAATCCTGTAATTGAGAATAGGAGCAGCTGAAAAGAAGTGAGTTTGTTCAGATGTAGGGAGAGAAGGCTCAGGAAAGACATTATGGTTGTTTTTAACTGCCTAATGGCTGGTTTAAGGCAGATGGAGCTAAAAGGCGAGACAAAAATTTCAAGTTGCAGCACAGGCTATTCCCTCATTAGATATTTGGAAAAACTTGTTAACAATTAGGGTCATGTCGTCAAACACTGGTACACGGGACATATTCAAAACTTGACTGAACAATCTGCCTCAGCTTGGCCTGCTTGGAGTAGTGGTTTGGACCAGAGACCTCCAGAGGTTCATTCCAACTGATGACACTCAGTGACTCCGTGAATGCAGTATAAATTCAAAGACACAAAGTTTGTTCACGGCAGTAGACAGAGTTTACAACAAACAATTCTTTCATGCATAACAACCACAAAAGCCTACTGCTGCACAAGAGATGCTGTGGAGAAACTCCTACCATGTTTTTGACTTCATAGAAACTTAGAGAAGAGTAATTTTCATAAGACGCCTAATACATGGTAACTCGTTTGTTTCTAATCTAAATTTCCACTGGCACTTAAGTTCTCATGGTAGATTCTGTATCCTCCATGCAGCTCACTGATCCATGACCGAGTTAGAATTTTAATTTTCAGTAGCTTCTGATGTTGCTTTGTGGAACATTAATGAAAGAAGAATTTTTTAAGGCAAACCTTTCAGAACCAAACATCGAAGAAAGTATTCTAGGATCCTGCAAGATTGTCTGGAAGCAACAGCTCGCACCAACCTCAGTTGCTGTGAAGAGCAGCTTGGCATTTCATGCCTGCTTTTCACACTCAGAGATGCCCTATTGATAAAGGACAAATCCTGCAGCAGAGAAAGGAGGTGATTCTGGAAGTGAAATAAAGTTGGAACCAAAAAGGGAAATGAAAGAAAGATACATGGAAAGGGATAGAAAGAGTGATAGAAACAAGGAAGAGGTCAAAGGACCAAGCTCTGCAAACCCAGTAGAGTCCAGGTTTCCTGCAGTAAGTTGCTTTAAAAATTACTCTTGCTTTTTGTTGAATTGATCCTTGTTATTTATTATAATAGCACTTGAATTTTCAACTTGGAGATCACCCTGAAAGACTTTGCAGCATTCTTACAGACATCTGTTGTTATATTCCTCCCGTCCTCAAGACCTTTAGCTAGGAGGAGAAGATAACACTATTCTGTGTATTTTTGAAAGGTTTTTGTGATGCTATCAATTAACATTTCATCACTGCAAAAGCCTGTGAAGAGGGCAGCATATGACTAATTAAAGTATCAGGAAAAAGTGGCACTTGTCTATGCCTTTATCTCTGCCATTTTCAAAAGGGTTCACTGTTTACCGGGTAGGCTTTACTTGTTTATAGCAAGCTGATTGTTATATTCATAGGTAGTCAGGATGATCCAAGTCACGTTTCATGACAGGCAAGAAGGTTGTTTTCCATAATGAAGTAGCTGCTACAACTATTAGTAGGCAACATGATCAAGAAGCATACAGCTTTTTTTCAAGTGCTGCATTTGAGAGCGCAAACTGGGAGATGAGTAATTCTGTACTATGTTGGCAACCATGCTTCTTTGTTAAAAGCATTTTTTAAGATGCAGTGATTCATAGATGAGCCTTGTCTTTGAAGTAGCAATTCCTTAAAATAATCACACCAAATTGACCTTTTTTGTTTTCCTCCTCAGAAAGCACAAGACTCCTTGACGTCTACCTCTTCCTATTCGATGATTTCCTATTAATTACCAAAATCAAACGGAACAAAAAGGTAATAATAGACAAATACATTATTGCGGTTTTTATCTTTTTTAGCTTGGTAAATATTTTGAATGCACTTTGGAAGATGCATTCAATTTATCTGACGATAAAAATACCAGATGACAAATCAGCACCAAGGATGGATGACACTTTCTTATGCGAATAGCAAACCACAATACTGATTCATAACCCTGCTTCTAGGCTCAATGTGTTAGAGGAACACTACGACAGGCAGAATTTACATTACAAGACTGTAGGATTTTCTTGGTGTTGTTCTGATGCGCTAGAGTCCTAAACCTCAGAAAAGTTTCAAGAATGTAAGAAAGTTTCTAACACTCCCCTCATTACTCAGTCCAGTAACCTAAAATTTTTTTATCCCAGAGATAGCAGAGTTGTTGGAAACAATGAAAAAAGGGAGAAACAAACAAACAAACAAAACCACAGGGAAATGCTAAAATAGATGGAAAGCTGGATTTATTCATTTATTCTCAGTTTCAGCACCACCTGTTGCACATAGCCTCTGCTCATCTTGCTTTCTCCTAATTTAAACTGGAGATTATGACTCCTGTTAAGAAAATTAGTATTGATGAAAAATGCTGGATAGGGAGTTCTAAAGATGATAAATCTTTGTATTTAGCCACCTAAAAAAAGGCACTGGATTACCTGAAATTCGTAAACCTTCAATGTAGGAGTCCATCTCCATCTAGCTAATTAATTTTATGAAGCTGATCTAAATTAAGGATAAGTGGACCTGTGCTAAATCTCAAAAGTTTGTGTCTGATTTAAAGGGGGATGGGGGGATGAAGGTAGCAGGGACTCAATGGGACCTAGTGGCCTTAGGCAAGTCTCTTCAATGGTTACCCCACATTGTGCTGGTGACACTTCTGCGAAGAGATAAGCCATCTGGAGCCTCAGCAAGCCTGTGTTCCGCATGTATGCGAGGGGAGGTAGGGAAACACGGATTCAAGGAATGGAGAAAAAGTCCTGCTATTAAAAGAAGGGGGGAGAGGTGGGAGGAAGGGGAGATTAAAAAGACCTTTGAACACCTTAGACTGAATGTTTTCTGCTTGTGGACTTGTATTGCGCTTCTATTGTAGTTTAATTGTACAAGGCGTGACCTTGCAAGAGAACTCCAAGTACCAATGAGTTCTTCTGAGGTTCCTCAGGCAAACAAGTTGTCTGAGAACTTTTGATAAGAGAAATCACATCATTTAGGTCTGTTTAGTGTCTATACTTCATGAGCAGATGGCAGCCAAACAGCTAATCAACTTCATTTTCTATTCCCAGAAATATGGGGGCTTAGACACTGGTTTAATGCCTGTCAGTCCATCCCTCACTCCTGAGCTGCAGTCCTTCATAAGAGAGGGTGGGGTTTGCACAGTCCTAGACCAGCCCATCCCGCTAGACAGGCTGACACTGAAAAACGTTGACCCCATCCACGTTACAGGTATGTGCCCACATGCATTTGAATGTCTTCATAAATAGCACCTCAATGCATTGCATACGAGGCAGCATAAGGACACAGACAGCTTGCCCACAAACCACCCCCAGATGCCTGGAGTGCAAACACTGGTGCCCGGGCACTGTTTGGCTTCACAGCTCTGCTCTTTCTGCAAGGCACGACCTGCTGATGCTGACAGGACACTCCACGTCCCCCTGCCTCTAACAGTGACTTTCACATGCCCACCAGTGACTGTCTGATATTATCCATTCACCCTTATGGAGGTATCAAGACTCCAATGACTTCTTTCTCGTGAACCAAGTATTTTTCTTTCCCTTACTGCTGTAGCACACTCTGCAAAAACCCAGGCCTCTTTCCCAAGTACATTTGCAGTTCTGTAGCAGTTTATGCAGCACTTTTTCAGTTGTCCCACTGCCCAGCACCCAGCTCTCCTGTGTGTCCCCACACGTGCAGAGAAGAAATTCTTGAAGAGGTTGGAATGGAGATTTACCTCCTGCTGCTGCTCCTACTCACCTCCCCACCAGCTATTGGGAGGATGGAAATTACCCCATGAATGCTTCCTTGCTCACAGACATCCAAATGCATCACCAGGGGAAATTGCCCCAATAACATCTGCTGCTGCGTCCTTGGGGGAGGAAGACTGACCTCCACAGAGAGTGACCAACCTTACCCTGCCAAAACAACATCCTTGGAGTCACCAAATCAGAGCTTGGGTGAGGGAGCAGACATGAAAAATCAGGCTTCCCTTTGGTCTGAGCCATTCATGCAGGCTCTTACACACCTCAGTCTACCACTGCCCAGATCCCCGGAGCCTCCTATTTCAAAGAGAAATAAGGGAAATGGTCTGGTAGGAAAAGCTCAGGGAGATAGAGTGCTCTGTAGAAAATCAATAGATATGGAAAATAAACCTAGAGCCCATAAATTTTATGGTAACTGAAATACATTCACCTAGAGCAATTGGCATCCAGCATCGATGCTCATAGAAAATAAAGTTAGGCCAATACAAAGCAAACAACTAAATATGAGATAAGGGGATGCAGAATGGCCTTTTTTTAAAATGTGCTTCAGGCACTGTCTTTCTGTCCAACAGAGTCTCCCTACCACTCAGCAGAAAAGAAGCAAACATGAAGCCACCCCTCACTGGCAGGGTGGAGGGGAGGGCAGCCCTACCTTCCTGCCTAAGCCCAGTCAACAGCTTCTGGGTGCTGGAGAGGGTGGTGCAGCCACCCTCCAGTTTGCATACAAAATTGGGCATCAAATCCATCATGGACACAGGAATAAATTTTGTTGTGTTATGACCCTCCTGTGCACTTTGGATCTCATTGCCTGACTTCTCACCCACCTATTCCTACCAGCTTTATTACAGCTGCAGCTACAGCAGTCTCCATTACTTACCTGTAGTCTTGTAACACCTTGGAAAACCCATCCTAATACAGGACCCCTCGGAGTGGGGTACAATAAAAATAGTGAGAGAAATTACTACAGGGAGTTTGCAGTGCAGATTTCCACCATTTTGTGTAAGAGAACAAGCCAAAGTTCCAGTGTCAATGAAAAATGTCCCTTTGCAGGGGAAAAAAAAGATAATAGAAAGACTAAGTCTTGTTAGGAATGCGTGACCATGGGGGAATGCCAGTGTATATGCAGTCTCAAGGAGAATTTTACTACTGGTGGCGGTAAAAGATTAGTTAGCATGTTCTCAGAAAGTGCAGCATGTGACTAATAGTGATCCATCACGATAACCAAATGAAACTCTGATTTTTGATCTAACAATTATTTCTGCATACATTAGTTTTCTGAGGGTTGATCTCACTTTGGAAATAAAAGTACCTCAATACAAGGGCTAGAAAAAAAAAATAGACATTGCAATATCATAGAAATGCCCCTTTGGCAGCAGGCTGATAAATAAGCAAGATAATTCTAGCCTGCTATGCATCAGAGAAGGGATAAGAGATACAGTGGTGTGCTCATAGCACACCATTATTCTATACGCTATTATACTTGATACGCTACTCTAGAAGCGGAACTATCTGCAAATGCCAGGACCTTAGACAAGAGAGGTAACTTTACATGTAACTTTGATAATAGGAACCCATCTCTGAAGATCACAAGCAGCAACTTACTTTCTGATTGGGAGATCACTTTCCTTTTCACATTCTGCTTTGGATTTAATCTTTATTACTTATTATTGCTCTACTAATAGTGCTTTACACTAAGTTTGAAGACCCACTGGTATGTCAGTATATCCAAGACTGGTAATCTTACAGCCACAGAATTTCTTTTAGAAAACATTATGGAGAGCCTGATGCTGAGCACTGCCCAGAAAAATCATTTTTAGAACTGTGAGGTTGTATTTCACATTAACCACAGACAGGCAGAAGGTATGTGTTCTGAGACATACCAACTCCGCTGCTACAAATTTCCACTACCAACTGATTTGCTCCAGTAATTTAACCAGTCTGTGCTGCACTTTCCCTTTTCTATAAAAGCAGGATTACAGGACACTTTATCTTCCAGAAACATTTTGAGGCCTGACTGTAGAGCACTTGGAAATGCTTGGACAAGAAGTATTACACAGCAGCAAGGCATTCTACATAGTACAGGGCTTCGGAGCAAACTGTATGAACTAGATAAGTTTATCAAAAAGATATGTCAACTGCAGCAGACTCAGCAAAACGCTGCCTTGTCTTGGCAGCTTGGGCTCCATGCTGTCCTTGGGCCACATGGGCTCAGGAGCAGGGCTCTGCTTAGGGCCACCACTCACAGGAGGCAACCCCACACCTCACTCAACCATCAGTTCGTTGACAGTAACATCAACTCTAGCTAAAATAAAGCAACATCACATGAATCCAGTGCATTTTAACAGGTTACTGCTCCCTCCACTCTGCCACATCCGGCCCACCCAAGCACGCCTGCCAGCCGCTGCATGATTTTGGCTACCTGAAGAAGCTTTCCCCTCATCTTCCCCCAGGCCTTGATGATTTTGGCTGCCTGGAGATGCTTTCCCTTCCTCTTCCCCCAGCCTTGCTTTGTAGCAAACTTAAGCCACTGCTTCGCTCCGGGCGTGCAACATTGGTACCGATTCGTTCCCTTGCAGCGAAACCTTCCCCATTACACCCAAAGTCACCTGTGTGACCCAGGAGATTCTGCTGTCACACCCAGAGTCACTGATTAACTTCTACAGAAGTTTGGCAGGAACCAAAGGGCAAGACCCCGTGAGACATCACTGCCAGCAGCTGAGCAGGGGCAATCCAGGCAGCAGCTGCCACTCACGCATATGCCCCAGGGAGAGCCCAAACCCACCATCAACCCAAGCGTAGCCCTACATAGCAGCCATCTTATGGAACTGTTTGAATTAAAATTAAAAAATGGGGCCTTTCTCTCAAAATGTTGATATTTGTTTTTCTCTAACTTCAGTTATGATTTAGTCCACTTTTGATGGAATCTTCTCTTAATAATCCTCAACTAGACTCAAAAGCACTGCAGCTGCACAACAATAAAGGAATTAGAAATAAAACAATTGCAAGCAAAATTAACTTTTTGAAATATCAAAGCTTCCTGCACAACAAAAGCCTAACTTATCAGGGTCGACTGCCCTACTAAGAATCAGAAAAGCTTATTACATGTATCATTTCTTCAATCATAACCAGACAATAGGATATAAAATCGAACTGACAGCTGCACGAGGGAATTTATATAATTTCTCTATATTTTTTCTCCACAGTCTTCAGCCTGCGAAATGCTTTCCTAATACAGCATGAAAATAGGTATCGTCAGTGCATAGCAGTATTCTTGCTACAAGCTCAGACAGAGACTGCCAAGGTAAGTAGCAGTAGCACGCCTTCATTTTTCTTCTCCGATTACACAACTGCACTTTCCCTAAAGGAAGATCTCAGCCTAAAAGTGTCCATGCTGTGCTTAGAATCTATTACAGTTGTGACATTTGACCAAAACCAAACCAAAACAAATTAACACCCCAGTGCTCTGGCTCACACATTTGTTACGGAATATTTGCTGTTGAACATGTACCAATTTTATACCAGGGTTGATAGCAGGTCATATTCTTGTCGAAAAACATTATAATTTCAGATTGCTAAAAAAACCCCAAAGCCATCTCTTCTGTCACAGAAATGAAGACCGTCAGCCCCTCCAGAGAAGTCAACACCAAAACAAATCCCACCGCCACCCCCCGCCAAAGCACAGATCATAAAACTATACAAAATCGTACTCAGATCACAAAACTGTATCGTGCTCATCTATGCACACCACACATCTTGCAATTTCACATTGAACAGATGGTATGATTAATTCCACTGTTACATAAATTTACCCCTCATTTTCACACCACATCCCATTTCTAGTAACAGCGCTGCATATAACATCTGAAAGTGTGGTAGCACTTCACAGAAGTATGGGGTTTTTCTTCCTGTAAATTTAATTTCATTCCCTAATCCCTAATGCACATTTAGCTTCCACTAATACTAATTCTTAAAAAGCAAATCACAATAGATAGACTTTTTCAGGTGAAAGTTCACAAATGCATTCTTTGCATTTCAAAGTCACTGGTTGGTACTTGGAAGGAATATCTATGATAGTTATCTGCTCAAGAAATTGATACCTTCTCCTGTTATTGAAAGATTACCTTTGCCTTTCAAAGGTGGCTACCATCTTCTCAATGTCTCCCAAGAGCAGTTTATCAAAGGAGAAAACCCTGCAGTGAAAGGTTCTTTTCACTTGGGTGTGGAGGCATTATCGTGTTTTGTGGAATTTGTGTGCTCCAGCATGATCAATATATTTTTTTTAAAGAAGCTTAGCCAAGAGGAGCTCATGAGTTTAGCTGACTGTGATTCTGCAAAGCAGAAAGGAAGATGGTCTGGATAAGATTAATACTGGTGAGGACGATCAGATCAGAGCCTTGAGCTAGCTAAGCTATATCGAAAGGGAGAGAGGAAACTGGATGCAGCTGTACATATCATATGGCCACTGACTCATCCCAAGCAGAGGGCTGTCACATTGTGAGCTAATTCCTGATTTTTTTTGTGATGTGCCTGTCTTGGCCCTCGACTCCCTTGCAAGGTCCAGGCTCACCCTGCCCGCCTGCCTCTCACTGCCATACAGAGTTCTACTGACCACATGGGGAGAGCACACAACGCACAGAACAGCAGTGCAGTGAATCCCTTGTCCAATACCCACCTCTCAGAGACTCAATACTCAGCAGACACATGAAAATACGTGTCCCGGCTTGTCTAAACCACAGCAACACAGACCTGAAATATGCTAATGTTGCTCATCCCACCCATACCACTCTCCTGCCCTCTGCTTTCTTCACCCTCGTCCCCTACTTCCCGCCCTGAGCCTTGAAAAGCTCAACAGTTTAAATCCTGCCTCTTACGGGTCCATGACTGCCTGGCAAACCCCTGTGTACCTTCCACTGCCCTGCATATTGGGACCTCCTCCACCTGCAGCTCCAGGGGGGCCAGAGCAACCCACCCCCATGCCAAAGCTGGGCTCTGCCAGGCACATGCAGCCTCTTCTTACATCTCCTGTGGGGACTCCTTAGACCTTTAGGTCATCCCATTTATCTCTTCGGCTTTCTAGCTTTCAAAGCAATGTTTTTAACTCATTCAGGGTGTAAACACACAGAAGAAACAAACGGGTCAATAATAAAACTGATGCATCCCAGCATCACATGAAGTAGAACAGGCTACCCCTTCTCCTGTGCTTCTACTCTTTGCATCAAAGCTCAGCATCTCTACATGCCTTACAGCAGGAAGAGCAGCTCCTGACCAGGCAAAACAAAAACCTTGGGGTGGGAGAAGCACAGCTAGACCCTAAACTTAAATTGCTGCCAACTAATTTGTAATGTCTAATCATAGCAATTCAGTCAACTCAGCTCCCATGACCCAGACCATCTGGACTAGCACAGAGAGAAGTTACATATTTTAAATCCATCCCTCCAGCCATCACCCCCTGCCCTCTCAGCTGGATGACAGCAGATAAAGGGCTGAGTGCTGTCAGCACAATGCTAGAAACCAAAATTCAAGTGGCAGCATGTGACAGATCTCAGAGGGGACAGAACTTGTGATGCTGATACCACTGGGGCTGTCTTAATCAGCGGATCAGGGAGCCCAAACCACAGCAACAGCATTAAAGTAATAAATATAACACAAAACCAGGTACAAATAGCCTGCAGCAAACTTCACCATTACAAGCAATCAGAGCATCAAAATCCTCCTTTCCAACCGAAACGGAAACCTCCACTGGAAATCCCCAGACACAGAGTCCAGCAGCATGTAGTGGCCTGAACAACTGGGAGAATCTTGGTTCTGGAATAATTAATGTTCACTTCAGGAATTATGAGCACGGGCCTGAAGAAAGGCTAAATGAAACCACAGGCTCTGGGTGTTCAGAATCAGAATGGTTATAGTTGGAAGGGACCTTAAAGATCATCAAGTTCAATGCCCTGCTGCCATGGGCAGGGACACCTTCCAGTAGAACAGGTTGTTTAGGTATCTGAATTACTGGAACTTTTTTGACTGCCCTGGTTTACAAATTATTTTTTTGTTTTACAGAAAACATGGATGTCACAGATAGAAATGGCAATCTCCAATTATACCACACAACACGAAACCAAGAAAAGCACCGATTTCTGCTTCCCAGCTGAATCCTCCGAAATTTGACAATTTGAAAAATTTGTCAGCACAGCACTGACAGGGCCAGAAGACTACTATTGTGGTGACAACACAGTTATTTCTTTCAGCATGCCTCAAGTTTCTGAAGCTAACATGTTTCTGACCTGACTAGACTGAAGTGAGCAGTTTCGACCACAGGACGTAGGAATAAACTGGAGAGGGAAAACGAGCCATGCAATAAATGTATTGCTCTTAGACACTCCTTTGCTTCAGCTGGGGGAAGGCTCTTACCACCCAAGGAAGCTTTACTACAGCTTGTCACTTCCTAGAAAGCGGGATGGGGGAAGGAGAACTCATTCACCAGAAAATTCTATAAGGGCTTTTCCAAGATCATTCAAATTGTATTAATAAATGTCATTAAATTGAAATTGTGTAGCAATAGTTCCCAATAGTTATGCCTCTCTACCCACTAAGCTATAATAACAGATTATTTTTTTTGCATTAACATTAAGCTTGTGGAGGCAGATCAGTATAAACATATATTGTGTTGACTGCCTGTTAATTATTGAAGTGAGATTATTTCAAATTCTTTGAAAAAGGTCATATTTACATATAACATTCAGCTAAACTAGAGATGCTACAGAAAATATAAAAAGAAAGTATAAAAGTATGATGCCCTGCTTTACTGGCAGGTTTTTTACCACTTTATTAACAGCAGATCTGTCATTACACATCTTCTACACCCATTACAGCTTTTAGAGTTCAAGTTCCCTTCACAAACTTGAGTGTTCCTTTTGCATCAAACCATACAACACTTCACTTCTATCCCAGGTCTGAGGTCCACATAGCAGAAGCGTGCCCGTTAATCACTTCATTTTTCCCCTCTTTTTGTGGAAGAGGCCCACAGGACAACCCAAAACCACTTCCCACAACATTCACATAATCACAGAACAATACAGGGTTGTAAGGGACTTCTGAAGATAATCTAGTCCAACCCCCCCACCAAAGCAGGCCCACCTAGAGCAGGTTGCACAAGAACATGTCCAGGCAGAGAGAAGACTCCACCACCTCTCTGGGCAGCCTGTTCCAGTGCTCTGCCACCTTCAAAGTGAAGGAGTTCCTCATGTTTACATGGAACTTCTTATGTTTGATTTTGTGCCCATTACCACTTGTCCTGTCAGGTAACTTCCTGCAGGTTACTACCACAGAGGGAGGGTAGTCTCACCCACCCCTGAGATTAGCCACAGTCTAGAGGGAAAGGGAGACTTCCCTCAAGCTGCTCTCAGTGACTCAGTCACTTCTCACACTTTCTGTCCCCAACCAGCCAGTCTCCCTCAGCAGAAGTTAGCCCTCAAAATATCCCCTCAATGTCAGGAACCATTTCAGGGGGAACTGAACAGAGAAGCCACACAGATGAGGACTATGGTGAAGAACGCAGGAGCACCGTTCAGGTTGTTTGCATTATTCACAGGGAAGTCAGCACTCACTTCATGTTCACCTCTACTCCACGTCCAAACTAGTCACAAGCTCAAGCTTTGCCTCTAACCCTGCTCTTCCCCAGCTCTGCCCATGAGGATGTGCTGGTACTTTTTATCCACTTGGGCCGGTTCACCTGTACACACAAGCTGCTGGTCTGGAGGCTGTATACACGTATGTGCTTACCTGGTTCAGCACCCTCCAGGTGCAGCCTAAGTCCTCTGCAGTACACATTCCTGCTCTTCTCCTGCCTGTGCCCAGCAAGTTTTTGTCACAGCTTGCTGGGGAAGGAACAGACACTCGGGCTCCATGCCAAGGGGTAAATGTGCAAAGCAGGAGAGAAGAAGAGACCGGAAATAGCAGATCTGCTCCAGGACGCCACACAAGCTGCAGCCACTTAGCCATAACTTGTCTTACACAGCTGTGCTCAATCTCTCCCAACCCCAAGCCCAGCTGCAGATCATGTCACAGCCTCCCCCTCCCATGTATTTTTGCCAGAACAACTACACTAGTCCCAGATATTCAATACTTGCCAGAGGCCAGCAGGTCTCCCAGGAGGACACCTCAGGTGACGGAAGTACTCACATACAGCCTGGCTTTAGGGAGATGTAAGCTCAACAGGCTCTTCTGTGGTCTGGAGAGAAAGATGCCTCAGAAATGCCTTAGTCCAGGCAGAAATTAACTTCCCAACTCAAATTGCCTTTCAGAGGAGACCTCTTCTCTCCACTCTCTACACACAGAGCCCCTAGGAAGATCAGCTTTGATAGCTAAAGATTTTTTGGGGGGAATGCCCCCACAGTTCAACAGCAGCTTTGTCACAGAACTGTCACACACATTAATCCCTGGGCTTCTCTCTGTAATGCAGCTCCACCCTGAAAGGTTTCCACCTGAGAAGCAAGTCCTTCGTTAGTCTAAAGAACTAAAACAAGTGCTGCATCTTAGTCTTCCAGTTATGCCAGTTGTCCGACTGCATTGAATGCAATGTCTGAATGCAGCCAAGTGACAGAAGGCCTTTAAACGAAGGCAGGGATACTCAGCAGCCTCCTGCAGTTACTGGGAATGGAACAACTATGCTGAATTTAACCCATGAACAAACAGGCTTGAAAAACAGTCATTATCACTGCCCCCTCAGGAACATGAAAGCTTTTGGTGCAGCTCCCCCCAGCTCTAAGAAACTGGAGTGTTTAGCTTGTTCTGAAACGTGTGGCTTCCCAACAGTCCCATCTGTAAAATGATATATCCCCCATTTCAAAGTAGCATTGCTGTCTGAAATGGGACAAGATAGTTTTGAGTGACAGAAGTGGTCTATTACAAAGGTCCAATTTATCTTTTTTTTTATTTATTGTCATTAATGATTCCTTTAGCAGGTTAGAAAACAAAAGTGACATTGCAGTAACATTTCGCCATAGTTTATACAGAACCGTTTGATGCATGGTGTCATCTTCTCGTCCAAATCCACAGCCGCCTTCCAAATGGCAGAGTTTAGGAATTAACAGTGCACGCTGGACTAGATTCTTTCACAATGTAAGGCACAACTACATGATCACAAATAGTCAACACAAACACTGAAAATAGAACTTAAGGGACTCGAACTTCAATTAAAAAAAAACAAAAACAAAACACACTCATGCATGCAAAAAAGAAAAATAATAATAATAATAATAATAATTATAAAAACACAAAATATCTATCTACACCTACCAAGATGGTATGATCCAGTTTAGAAGAAGTGCAGTACTCTGTAGGTGTAACTGCAGCATAAGGCTATTGTAATACATTACCTCTAAATACCAGGTAAGAACTTTTTCCATTTATACTTTATACAATTATACAGAAATTAAGCTGCAACATTCACATCTGCAATAATAAACTGGTCGTTAAAATCGAGAAGAGAGGCAACCAAGACGATGCAATTTGTGACACGACTCCATTCCATCCATCAAGTTCACCCCTCAAGCACTGACGAAAAGAAAGCCCAGCAGGCTAAGATACGGGTGCATTTGGTGAAGGAGGCTGTCTATAGCCAAATGACAGAGCCCCCTACAAAACTGGTTTTACCCAGCAGACCAAGATTAGGAAAGCTGGCAGTTAACGGTTTATTTCCTGTCCAGCAGCTACACTTTGCAAGATTGCAACTACAGAAGTCAAAAGAACACAAAGAGAGTTTACAACAACCTGAAACTATTGGATACTTTCAAACACACTCTTTAAAAAAAAACAAACAAACAAAAAGAAAAAAAAAAGAAGAAGAAAAAAAGACCTCATTTCTTTTTTGGTGATAAACTTTTGCCATTTTGGCATTCATTATAACTTATACATCACACAACAGTGAGCAAACCTTATTAAACTTACCTAACGTTTGAATTTCAGGCTGAGAGGTAGTTTAAATGAAATCTTATGTAATGGCATCAAATGGTGGGGGGTTCTGATTTGGGTTTTTTTTCGGATTTTCTTTTTTTCTTTTCTTACAAAAGTGACAAATCCTGTACAAGCAGCATTTTGGACACATTACTAGAAAAAGATCTGGTATTTGCTAACCCAGCAAGACATTCTTTCAAATATCCCTTTTGTGCCAGGAATCAAGCTTTAGCGTGACAGAAGGGAGAACTTTGCCATGAAGCCAACAGCAGGAGCCTGGACCTGCCAGCACTGGCCTGTTGACACAGAACGATGAAAGATTCCCAACCCTCTTTACCCCCAAAAAAGGCAAGAAAAACAGATAAATTTGGTTTTGGTTTAGGTCACAGGGGGAAGGAAAAATTGGAAAACACGCCCACCAGGCTTCTGCTTTCATACTAACGTTGATCCAAAAGGGTTAGCAGGGCTTCAGTAATCTTCAAATGAGCAGATACTCCAGTATCTGCTGCAAAGTGAGTGCATAGTATGTGGTGAGCTACAGACAAAAGGCAGAGTTTATGACATTAACTAGTACCTATCCTCTTCATTATTGTGATCTTAAGTGGCATCTAATGTTGCCTCTAAAAATGCAAACCTCTTTATTCAATGCCCCTTAAAAAAAAAACAACCAACAAAAAACCAAACCACCACCACCCTCCAACAACAGAATACCCACAAAACTGAGTTTCTGTAGAGGGACTCGACTATCCAATTATTGCTAGTTTTGAAAAGTATACACCACTTAGTGCTTTTGGAGAGGCTGTTGGCTGGACAACAATTTTTGAGTTTATCCTAGATGGGGTGGTGAAGCCAAGACTTCAAAAATTAAGAACAAGTCCCTTGAAAATGCATAAAAGTTGTGTTTTCTCATTTTATAATCTTAAAATGAAGCTCTACAAAGACATAGTGTGTGTGACTACGTGGTTTTTGTTGTTACCCGTGCTCTCGGATGACGATCGCGTTTTTGGTAGAAAGGAACTGAGTGCAGTTCTCCTTACTTAGCAAGGGGCCAAAAGTAATACAGTGAAAAGTCCAGCTGAAGATAAACCTTCTCTCCCTTGATGACTGCTAGCACACACAACGCCAACGATGCCATTCCACTTCCTGTAGATTGCATCAGTCAGACAGCAGAAAGTGCACAGTGCAAATGAGTGTTGTTTCCTAGTCCTCCAAGAACACGAGAGCAGGAGGGATGGTACTTGGAGGAGTAACTTACTCGTTTCAACGTACTCAAACTATGGAATCGCTCCTCTTGGCGTAGCTGATGTTCTGCTTGAACTTAAAGCTCCAGCAGTTTTCTGTCTGCCACTGAGTACTGGTCTTAAATTTTTAAGTTTTCCAAAGAGCATTTATTCCCATTTCATGTTTAACTGACATTTTACAATGCAGAAAAATACTTAAGCTTTCCAGGTCCCTCCTTTAGGAATGTCGCTTCTCTTACATCTAGCATGAGACTTAATTGTAATGTAACACGGCAAAGTTACTTCATGCTTCTGCTCCCAAATCCCTTCTTACTTCATGAAGAAAGCTTTTCCAGTGAGGATTCTCAAATAATCCTAATCATCCCAAACCCAACAAAAAGTTATTCATTGTTCTTGCGTACCTAGAGCTCCACACTCCGTGGCAACGTCGTTACTTGATACCTTCAAAAAACAGAGGAAAAAACCCACACTATACCCTAGAGCCTCGGACTCTTGTGCCAGAGAGTGAAGCCAGCTGAAAAATGAGATCCCTCTGAACCTCTTGCCTCTCTTGGAAGCTGCAGCAGAAAATTCCTTTTGTCTCCTCATCTGCAGACAGCAGCTTTTCCTACTGTGACTCATTAATTTTATCCTCTGTTCAACTTTTGCAGAACGGGGAAGATTACTGGAGGGAAGGAATACATGGGGAGAAGAAACAACAGTGAAGCACAGCCAGCTAGGATCAAAAGCCTGCCAACTGACCCCTGCAACACTACCTGCTTCCAGAGGGCTTACAGGTACAAAAGTATGAAGTATGTACTGCTGACACGACGCTGGAGTAGCACAGTAGGATCTGGCATTTTGGAGGCAACAACGTAAGGGATTGTGGCTCTTCGACCGGGAAGAGAGGTGGTCTCCAGGAAGCCCCTCCCACTCTTAAAAACAACTATCCTTTTTACACTTTTCTGACTGCCCCGGTAGTTTTCCAACTGCCTCTCAGCCATGTAGCAGCTGGTCTCTCACATTCTGCTCCCCAAGCAATTCTGAATGTGGTGGAGTGTCCTGCAGAGGGGAGAGTTTCAGGAACAGGCCCCACACTTCACTACCCCGTTCCTCATGCCATGGTAATGGCTAGTAATCAAAGGCAGCTTGAGGATCCAACACACCTACTGGTTTGAGCGCTGCTTTTACCATTATTTCCACCTCTTGCTCTGTAATGGCCTCTCCTTAGTGAATCAGAGCAATCTAGTTCTTGCTAGAGGCTACTAAAACACATAACTGTGTGTCCTGCCGTTCCAAGGCTCTAGTATCTTCTGCCATTTTATTCAGTTTTCCCTCTGTTCCTGTGGTTCCTGTCTGAAAAATCAGTGCATTAAACTATTTTGTGTGGAATCCTTTAACTCAGTGTGGTAAAAGTTACTAGGCTTTTCTATTATTTATATTTTAAAGCAGTACAATAAAAATCCCACGTTCCTACTGAACCATGCCCATCAAAGCAGCCAGGCTCTGCAGGCAGATTTATAAATACAAAGCTTTTCACCTTTCAGTTTCCCATATTACATATCTCATGGCTCATTTTACTGAGCTTGAGCAGAACTTCCAACATGGCAGTGAGGGTGAGAGCGTTACAGGGTCTATTATACCACCAACCTGTCCATAAATATGGACCAGCACTAAGAATCATAAGCACAAAAGAAGAAACATAAGATTTAGCAATGGAGTCATAAATGTACTGCAGTGAAAAGCTGTAGAAATCCTGACCTACTGCTGCAGACTCAAAGCTTAAGCATGAAAGCTTCTACCCCAGAACTATTCCTCCAGATTTTAACAATTTCTCTTTCTACAAATGTGTATTTAAAAAGCATTTTCATCTTCTTGAAGAGTTGGTCATATAAATTGGTCAGCAAAAAACTGAGATGGTTTTGCCCCTGAAGCTGATGAGCTCCAGACCAAGGTCTGATCTGCATTCAACCAACCAATTTCCTTCAGCAGCAAGCTGAGGGGACTCTGCTCATCTTTACACTAAGGCAACCCAAAAGGCTGAAATAAGAACAATTGAGAACCCTACTAGAGCTTCCACAACTTTCTCTTTACTGCAGAGCTCTCTCCTCGGCTTTCACACATTCCTACTCAAAAACAAAATGCCTGAACACAAGCGTATCCTTTAACCACTTTCCTAGGTCCCTCTGAAAGATTTTCCACCTTCCTCTGCCTCATGTATTTTGTCCTCACGCAGTCACAGGAAGCTTCTCTCTTCCCTCTAATTCCCGTGGTCATCCTTCACCCCAGGAGCAGCACGAGGTTCCCTGTGATACCCAGCAGGGCAGAGCGCATCTAGGCCGGGGCACGACTGTCACATCTTTACCTTCCCCACATTTCTGAAGTCACATGTCAAAGAAAGAAAGGCTAGAAAGCAAACTCTTCAGATTCTCGCCGGAAATAAATCAGTCAAAAAAAGAATTCCCAGAGGCAGAGATTCTGTTTGTATTTTCTATTCAAAATATTCTTGTGCCAAACAGTTACACTGACAAGGAGAAACAGCGAGTCCAGGGGCTCTGTTCATAAGGAACCGTAGCAGCAATTGTTTCTTCTGAGCAAGCAACTCTCAAGTTCAAACAAGAAAAGCAGGTGAGCATTTCACACAAAGTATGGTTGGCATCCCAAACCCTTTAGCAGCCAGGAGAACCAGTTACATAAAATTCAGCTGGTTTGGGGGAAATAAGAATTTAGTTTTAAGAAAACTCCTTGAGACTGCAAATGTAAAACTAGACAGGTAAGCTAAAGAGACATGAAACACGTAAGATCACTACTTCTGGAGAAGAGGCATTAAGAAGTGTTTTCACTTGAGAGTACATCAGGTCGAGACATTTTTTATAAAAGAGACTCTTCTTCATTCCCATATAGAGCTGTCAGTAGATAAAAGCAAACAAACCTGCATAACAATGGCTTAGTTTCCATCATTGTGACAGATTTTTGCTCCTTACCTCGGGAAGAAGTAGAGGAACTCAGGACACAGCCCTTTTCTCTGAACAGCCAGCAGAATTTTGTAAGATGCAGAAGGGCTTGGTGTGGGGATTTCATTAGGGTATTTAAGACAAAGGGTCCCTAGATATCAGAAGGCATAACCCCCACTCAGAAAAAATAACCTTAACAATTCCGAGATAACAGATATGAATGGAAGAAAAGTTAGAAACAGACAGGCCAGAACAAACAGGGGTAAACAAAATCACAACAAAAAAGAAGTTTGGAGCCTACGTGAACTCTAGAAGAAACCTCTGCTGCAAGTACAGAAAAGAATGTATGAGTAAGTACCTAACCCAGTAATAGGAGTCAGATGGAGCAATAGAAAACTGAGGTTTTTGAGGTGTAGCAGGAGATCAACTTCCACCAAAAGCTGAGGGAAGGGACAGAAGAAAAAAAAGGTCAGATTAACTGCAGCAGTCTCAAAAAATACTTTTTCTTAGTAGGATACCTAGCATGGAAGTTCTGGATGTCCCTTAGAACCACAAGGACCCTCTCAGGGCTTCCAGAGTATGGGCAGGGGGAGAAAGGCGCTACAGGCAGTGTTAACTGTTTGCTTTTTAAAACCCACATACAAGGGTTTCTGGAATAGTAAAAGCCATCAACCGAATATGTAAAAGTGAAATCAATCAATACGGGGTGGAATATTGTAATGTGTTGTCAAATATTCCCACAATGCCAGCTACACTTTGTCTCATCCCTTGGTCACACATACTCTCACTCAGACACACACACAAACTATGCAACACAGCATCTATAAAGATGCTCCAGTCCAAAGGCTGTGGCTGGATAAGGACTCGGGTGCTCATACTACAAGTTCTAAATGGGCAAATTAAACTGAGTTGGAGTTGACTCCAGCTGTTACCCCCACTGTGGAGTTTGAACTTTAGAGAGAAAAGTCCAAGAACCAGAGACAGAAAGAAAACAAAATCACAAGGGGTTATAAAGAACATCAGATATGCAATCAAATGCAACAATTAGTTATGCTTTTACAGCAACATTTGATACATAAAATCCTCACAAGTTTTTGCATCTTCCTTTTTCTTTGAAGGAAACAACAATAAACTGCAATATCACATAAACTGTTTCTCTTGAACAAAAAAATAAAAGATAAAAAAATACATTGTTACTCCTCTGTTTAAACTTTATTTACAAATAACTGTGTATTTCTAAACTAGACATAGAAGCTCTTTCCAGGATAAATGGCAATAAGCTATGGATGATCTGAGCCCATGTCTCACAAAAAATACAATAGTTTTACTTGGTATCAATAAACATTTTAAAATATACTAAATTTTGCCAAGTGTTACAATCATTGTCCAAACTGAATAGTAGTCTGAGTGCTGAACGAAGTGCATCAACAGAAATTATAAGTTTTAGTGTAAGATTTCTTTGTCACTCACGACAGCCAGTTATCCTTGCAAGTCATTAAAGCAAGTATCACAGACTCGGACAGGCTTCTTAGAAGAAGGGGTTAAGGCATTCTTTGCTGAGCACTCGGCACAAAAGATATTTCCACATTGTCTACAGTGATGCTGTGAAAGAAAAGAAACATATATGCTGAGTATCGATGGCACGGCATCAATCACTACCAGAGATCACTATCAAGTCAACTCTCATGTTTCAGAAGTTAGCTTGAATTTTAAGTAGTAGTTACATAGCACACAGAAAGGCACAGCAGAAAATCTTTTCTAAAGGGTATAGGAGTAAAATAGTCCGAAACGCTTCCCTGAGTCAGGAGACTCTACCAGTTTTGGAAATGAACGTGTTGAAGTCCATCCTCCTTTGGAATTTCTCCTCTTGAACTTCTTCTGGTCACATAAAACACGTTATTCTTACATGTAACTACCTGCTTTCACATTGAGGAGTTTTCTTGTATCAAAGGATCGAGCAGCCTTTGTTCAAAGACTACCCAAAAAACATCATGTAATGCAGGACAGGGAGAGCCAGTGAAGACCAAGTCAGGGAGCACCGCAAAATGAACCTCATGAATATCCCTCATCTACTTCACTTGATGGAGGGACAGTCATCTCTGGATGAAGGGCAGACCCAGCCAGTTGAGGGATGCTAACATCTTAGCGTTTTTACTAAGATATTCTGACTATAGATGTAAAACACATCCAGCTGTTTCTTCTGTTCCATTTCTAGTTAGCATTTAGAAATCAATAGCCACAAAGCACCAGATCATGTTGATGCCTCAGATTTTCACATATATCTAATTTCAACAAATGTACAAAAAAATCCTTTTATACCTGTAAATCCAGTTCAGACTAGTTATAATTAATTTACTGTAAATACCCTTACAACTGTGTAATCCTGCTTGCTCACTTAGGGGATTGAAGTATTCTAACACTGTTTGTAAACTGATGTTCTTAAAATGGCAAAAGAATCTTGAGCATAGCGAGTCCCACAATTTTTACTTTTAATATTTAAGGCACTGCAGGCAATGACTGTATTCTGAGATGTCCTGAGTATCACAGCACTACTAAGGCCATCTTCTGAATTTTCTATCTCGTCTAAGAGTTTGAGAAGAACCAAAAAACAAAATCCCCACAGACACACAGTAAAATACACTTACCCTTCTCACTGTCACCGAAAAGCCTTTTCCACAGGCCATACAATTCTGTACGTCATTGTCTTCTGCCCATTTCCTGTTGAGAGCTTGAGTTTGTTTGATCTGTATAGAAGATATTTAAAAAGGAGGTATTTTTTATAGTGCATGACTAATTTCTTCTGTTTTTACTGCACACACTGCCCAGTATAGTATAAAAGTACCAATTCTGCCACGATAGAGTTTGTATTCATTCAGAGAGAAAATCTTTCAAGTTTCAAAACTGTGAGCAGATTTAAGAACCCACAAATAGCAATATGGCTCTCGTACACCACACCATAACATCTTAATCACTCTGGATTGGTAGCAACCCATCACCAATCTCACAGAAACTGGAAATATGTTTCCCACACAGAGAATCAACAGGTTTAATTGCTTCAAATCAAATCATACCTGTAATGACTGGTTTTCTCGGCCGAGTTCCTGCATTGCAGCAGTAGTGTTGTCCAGCTTTTTCTTCATTTCTACAAGTTTGGCTTGAAGCTTTTCAATTTCTCCCTCACTTTTTATACACCTGAGGGAAAATAATAAGCAGTCAGCTCAAAACATATAAGGCAACGTAAACTGCCTCCTTTGGGCAGGCTCTCATGACTGAGAAGTTACTCTCCTAAAATCCAGCCAAAAATATCCTTGCTGTGAAGAGTTCTTGGATGCCTTGACTGGAAAAATGTTCTGTTGTAACAATCAGTTCAAGATTATCTGGCAACACCTCCAAATATCTGCAGCTCATTAATACATGGAGTCCCAAAACCAGGGACAGTACTGAATGCAGCCCATCAACAGCAAGCCCAAAGAAGTAGTACCCCTGTGGAACAGGACACTCTCACAAACCAGCTGCTGCAGATCAGGTCAGACAACAGAGCAGAAAAGAACACTTTTTCTTTTAGCATGGCCACCTCCCATCAACTGAAATTTAGTTAACTGTTGACAGCCAAATTTCAAAGGGTCGGTTTCTGCCAAGCTGTAAACAGCTACTGGATGAGTTCAGCACAGTATGGCAAGGCATTGCCAAAGAAGGAAGATCTATCTCCCTTAAACTGATCCCATCTGTTCCCCAAGGTCTTGCGCACAACAATCAACTCAGCAACCTTGGCCATATTGAAAAAGGTTTTCCACTCTGCCGTAACCAAACATGTCAGGAAATAAGAATGAGCAAAGTTTCCTGTCTCACAGGTGCTTCTTCTTGTTACCCTTGCAATGACTGCTTTTGGGTAACACCTCCTGCTGCTTAAAGGAAAGGTGTGCTGCTTAGCTAAGATTTAAATAAATTGTAGAGACAATAGAGGAACTGGAGGAAAGAAGACTGTAGGGTCTTCAGGGGAAACAAAATGCCTCCTGTGTGAACTTCAGCTTATCTAATCAAACTACAAATTCAATCCCCTGACACTGAGCAGTGGGCATACCAAGAGCTCCCTAAGCAAATTCGATGCTATTGGAAGCACTAAGGAGTCTCTTCCCGGCTTGTGGATAACTAGTGCATCCACTGATTGAGTCAGGTCAGGGAGCCTCAGAGTGATGGAGAAGGATACTTAGCTTAGGTAGAGAAGCTCTCTCTGCCAGGCTTTGCAAGGTTCACACAACAGATGAGAAGCCACAACCTACACACCTCAAAGTTCAGAGAAGCCCAATGGATTTAGAAGGCTTTTACAGATGTGCGTAAATCTTCAAGCACAAGCATAAAGCTGTGGCTTCAGTGACCAGTGAGGTCCTGATAAGCTCGCTGGATTTTCTACAAAATGGTCACCCCGTGCCCAGAAAAAGCACAGTTTGTTCTCAACACCCCTTGCTGTGTTTTGGCAGGGAAGACAGAGGTGGCACTCTGGAAACTGCACCCACGTCCCAGGCTCTAGGAACAAACAGGGATTTAAAATAAAGCATGTACAGAAAATCCTGAATTGACTGCAATGAGTTTTCAGTGGAAGGCTACCCATTTCCCAAACTAAACTTCTACATCTACATTGTCATGCCCACAGCTTACCTCTCCAGCAACGCTCTTCTCTCATCCTGATTATTCTGCACTGTTGCTTCCAAGACGGCAATGTCACCACGTAAATCATCCGTCTGCTTCTCCAGCTCGCTCACTCGCCTCTGACTGCTCTGCCACTCTTTCTTCATAGTAGCCAGGTTTTCATTCAGAGCTGTCACTTGCATGGTGAGCTTGGTCTCCTTTTCCTCATGCTTCCTGCTTTCTTCTTCTTTCTCTTTTTTCTCTGTGTGCTAAGAAAATAATGGAACAATGAAAAACAACCTTCCAAGTATTCCTTCCCTACTCCCTACATTTAATTGAGGCAAAGAATCTTAATGTTCTAGTAAATTGTGTTCAGCACAAGTTGTGTTATCCTCTGCCCTCCAGTCCTGGGAAAGGATGAATGGATGGACAATAAGAACAAACAGATCAATGCCTGGCTCCAAAACTGGTGCCACCAGCAAGACTTCGGCTTTTTTGATTACAGACTGATTTACAGGACACCAGGCCTGCTCACAACAGATAGGAAAACCCTATCCTGCAGAGGAAAAATGGTACTAGGGCAAGAGTTAGCAGGGCTCATGGACAGGACTTTAAACAAGAATCAAAGTGGGAAAGGGATAAAATCAGGCCCGCTAGTAATGAGCCTAGGGGTAAGGGGCCAAGGGTGGGGGTGAAATCAGTAGCCCAGCTCAAGTGCATCTACACTGATGCACGTAGGATGGGCAACAAACAGGATGAGTTGGTAGCCATTGTGCAGCAGGACAGCTATGACGTAGTTGCCATGAGGCTCTACAGAGGGACCTGGACAGGTTGCATTGACAGGCTGAGGCCAGTTGTATGAGGTTCAAAAAGGCCAAATGCCAGGTCCTGCATTTCTGTCACAACAATTCCATGCAGCTCTATAGGCTTGGGGAAGAGTGCCTGGAAATCTGCCTGGCAGAAAAGGACCTGGGGCTGCATGTGGGCAGCTGGCTTAACATGAGCCAGCAGTGTGCCCAGGTGGCCAAGGCAGCCAACAACATCCTGGCCTGTATCAGGAATAGCCTCTGTACTCGGCACTGGTGAAGTCTCACCTCGAGTACAGTGTTCAGTTCTGGACCCCTCACTACAAGAAGGACATTGAAGTGCTGGAGTGACTCCAGAGGAGAGCTGCCAAGCTTATAAGGGGTCTAGAGAACAAGTCATATGAGGAGAGGCTGAGGGAATTGGGCATGTCTAGTTTACAGAAGAGGAGGCTGAGGAGAGACCTCATTGCCCTCTACAGCTACCTGAAAGGAGGTTGTAGAGAAGCGGGTCTTGGCCTCTTCTTCCAAGTGAATAATGACAGAACCAGAGGAAATGGTCTGAAGTGGCAGCAGGGGAGGTTTAGACTGGATATTAGGAAGACTGGTCAGGCACTGGAACAGCCTGCCCAGAAAAGTGGTCGAGTCATCATCCTTGGAGGTATTTAATAAATATGTAAAGTGGCACTTCAGGGCATGCTCTAGTGGCCGAGATTGTAGGGAGTGGGTTGCGTTTTTGTGTACGGTTGGACTTGATGATCTCAGAGGTCCTTTCCAACCACAACAATTCTGTGATTCTTTAAGATTATACTACTTTTAATCAAAAGCATTTATTACACAAGGCTGTCATCACACTCAATTTTCCTACAACATTAAACACCTCAAAGATTTCTGACTTTGTAATTTCAAAATTAATGTAATGTGAAACTGAAGTCAACTCTTTGCTTCCTCTCTGTCCCTGAAAGAATCCAAAGGCGTATTCACAAAACAAGTCCTGACCTCTCCAGCATACTAACCAGTTTAGCTTCAATTTCAGCACATTCTTTCTTCAGTTCTTCTTCTTTCTTTTTCAGCTGATCTTTGAGAGCTTGGTGGTTCTTCTTCTCCTGTTCCAGAGCTGAATTTATCTTATCTATTTTACCCTGCAGCTCTAATTTCTGTTGAATCAATAGCTGTTTTGCATCCTTGAGATTTGCCACCTCCTGTTAGGATACAGATCTCAAAGTTAAAATAGCAAAATTGAAAACGTAAATTATTTAAACACAAAACTACAG
This sequence comes from Jacana jacana, assembly GCA_013400555.1. Classification (NCBI taxonomy): domain Eukaryota; kingdom Metazoa; phylum Chordata; class Aves; order Charadriiformes; family Jacanidae; genus Jacana; species Jacana jacana. The sequence continues at coordinate 129,240 of VZTM01022831.1, forward strand.
TAATTCTAAGGAGAGGAGAGCAATAATTTTAGTTTTATAACTGGAAGAAAGCACGATTCTTACAGCCCAAAGTATCAGTGATTTTCATGATGAAATATCTAAAACATATTATGAACAACATTAAATTTTCAAAATAAATTTAATGTTTCTAGTAAAGTAGTGGGAGCTCTGTTGGATTATTTTCTACAGTTCTTTGAAAAGGTAAGTCCATTACCATTTTCTAGAGTCTGCTCTAGAATTTCTTTCACACTCTTCTCTAGTTGCAATACTGAAGTTAAAGGCATCATAGTGACAATGTGAAAACCAAACACTGATGGAAGATAGCTTGTTTATATTAGTTCTAAATGTATAAATAATTACCCTATGTTTTAAGTAAGTAGGATGATACATTTGGTTTTAAATATTAGTTTTTCTTGTTCCTCTGTAACAAAACACAAAAAAACCAAATCTGAAGTAGAATAGTTAAATTTATAGTAATCATTTTCCTTAAAATTACATAGCCAAGCATGCAGGTATTAAGACTAATACGGGTTGGCAGTTTTCAGTAAATCAAAATTCACATCACAAATTAAAACCAAACTAAAGACACCAAGAGTATGTGTGCTGAGGACATGGGGGTTCCCTATAGATGCATATCTATGCCTTCCATGGTAGGAGATAGGAAACTGACTACAAGCCTTTAGGATACAATTTCTGGTTTAGTCTGATTGCTTGTAGGGAGATCGAGAGTTGACTATTAAGCTGCCATTGGTATGCACACATTTCATACACATCTTCATAAATTTTCTTCTTTAGAATAGAGATTTTAGGACTTGCAAGAATTACAATAACGTTTCCCCAAAATCCAAGAAAGTACTAGGCATAGATTGCTTGACAGAAACAAAACACAGTCTTCTATCTAAAATAACAGACCATTTTCTAGACACTGGAGAACAAAAGAACATCTGAAACTCATAAGATATCACATTACTTTCTTTCTATTAGTATATAGGGACTGTACCTTCATTTAGAATCGTGCAGCAACTTAAACCCTGTGTGCTTAACAGATGCAAATATAACTACTAATAGTAGAATATGGAAAATACAAACCATGGCCTTTTAGGAGTGCTTGTTGCTACAGACTGGAAAAATGAAGTACATAGAATGTGGCGAGAAATAGTTAATTTTACTCAACATTAAAAATCTTTAATTAAAGCCTCCAAAGTTTTACTCTTCCAAGAGATCACTTGATTGTTATGATTTTGGAAGAGAGTTAAGTCTTTTATGAGACTCATGATATTGTTTCTTCCTGAACTGTGACTTTTTAAGACATTTTAAGAAACCACAGCACATCAAGGGAGCTTCAACTCTACCCCACATCCTTGAGAAGTACCAGATGTGGCTAGTATATCTGGGAAACTTCACATTCATGACACTTTTGGACATCTTTTCTGCACTTCAGAATAGTCAAGCAAGGGTATGGCACAGTGAATCTACAGCGGAACAGAAGAAAAGCCGGGACATACAACCCATCCTGAGTCTAAGACAAGTTACCTGGTCCACCTGTCCAAGAACACCAGGCACCTATGCTCCAGAATTCTCACTAATCAAGGCAGCATTGCTCAGGAACCTCAAAGAAATCTGTGCTTGGATTCCCCCACCTGATGGGGGGAATACTGGTATTTACAGCAACCATCTTTGCAAAGCCTTTCCAGATAACATCTACCGAGTAGACGCATATTTCTTATCAGATAACCAACCACATGAAGACTCAGTTTGCCTCAAAATACCTTCTCAAATTCTTGCTTGCAGGCTCTAAGCTCTTCACCCAGCTTCGCACTTTCTTTTTCAAGTCTACTCCTTGTTTCCTGGAGCTCTGTTGTTTTACATTTTTCATTAGCCAAGTCTTTCTCTTTCAAAATCTTGAAGAAAAATAAAAAGTGCTAGAAAAGTTACTTCTTCCAAGTTCACAAAATAAAAAAAACCAACCAAACAAAACCCATCCAGGGCCCAAAACCTACTTGGAGGCTTTGTAATTAAGGGGAAACAACTGCCACAAAGGCCTATTGACCATAGTGCAATTAGTAGCATGTTTGCATTTTTAGATTTAAAACTAATAACGGTTTTCACCTGCCTAGCCACTTGGAACAACCTGACAGCCTACTTTGAACCAAATTAATTTCAATTTTTTGTTAAAAGTCTTTGCACCCCAGGTTGAGTAAAACTGCCATTACTATGCACTACAACAGAGCCATGCCCTCAAAATACCCCATGTTTAGAGACGTAACGGAAATTAGTTACAGGTGCCAGTGTGGAATGGATGCATGAAGATTTTTGAAAGACAGGGGCACTTACCCTGTCATTCTGAAGATCCTGCAACATTTTTGTCTTCTCAGCCAGCTGCTGCTCCTTCTTTGATGCATCCTGCTCCAGTGTAGACTTGGCTTTTTTCAGTTCCTGAATCTGCTGATTATTGCTAGCAATTCGATTTCTGCTGGAAACTACTTCTTCTTGAGCTAGAGCAAGTTTCTCTTCTGTGGACTAATTACAGAGAGAGTTCTGCAAATTAGCTGTCAGTGTAAGAGTTTCAGATACTCAATAGTCACTTAAACATAATCCACATGGAAAAATTGTTATCTAGCATGCAACATTTTGCTTTAAATGTTGAGGAATAGTTACAGAAACTTCTAGGTTATGAGGTTACCTTAAGTAAAAAGAAACTACCCCAGTACAATTTCCAGCTGCAATACCTTACTGAATCCTTCCACAGAGGAAACAGTGAAAACATACGAAAGGGCAGAGAATGAAAGTTGACCAATGAAAAGAGAATGAACTTGAATTTGTTCACACATATTTATTTTATTCTTGAGGCAAATCAGCTGCTCTATAACTCTAGACAGCCATTACTTAAAAGGCAGTGAAACTATCCCATGAAGACTTCAAAAGTCATTCAGTGTTATTTTTTACCAATGAGCTAATGAAGCTAGAGCTAGGGCAATTGTAAAACTCTTTAAAACCCTAAAGTGAAAGGTATAAGCTAAAAATGCTAACATCTGGAGAAAATGTTTCATGGTCTCAGCTGCATCAGCATCTTAACCAAAAAATTTAAGCTTCCATTCAAAATCTACTACAGATTATATTTTAATTTGCCTCCACCTCTCCATGTTGTCTAGAAAAAGAACTTGGATTTCTCTCTTTACAACAGGTCACAAAAATGCAAGAAACAACATAAAACTGTACCCGGGGCTCATTCTATTTGCTCATGGCAAAGTCAAACTTCAGGGATCTTCTTGAGTTAGTATTCTAGAGGTTTTGGTTTTTTTCAAAGCCTTTGGCTTAGGTAAGGACTAGCTCTGTTTAGAAGCACGTTCTTTCTCAAAGAAACAATAAGAAAGAAAAATACCGAGCTCATACTCCATTCCTCCAAAATATTGGTATTTTATGAAAATTTTTGATGCTAAAATACAGAATGTGAGCTGAGGAGATTTGTTATTAGTAATAAGTTTATTTCCTTCAGTGCACCAGTAAGGATTTAAATTCTTCCAAGACAAATTAAGTTCTCTTTGAAACTCTCACTCATATCCTAATCAAACCTCTGGTGAAGGTTAGTGATTTTAAAAGGAAAAACAAGCCCAACTTTGACTTCACTTCTGTATGCCACTGTTGATATGTTGATATAAAAACAAATTTATTTCTCACGCCTTTTAACACTCCCTTGTAATGTCTAAGTATTTTGCCTGTAGAGTCAGACTTAGTTTGAAACCCCAATGATGGCACACTGCTGATTGGATAGCATTTTCAACAACCCCAATGGCTCTTAAAAAGCTCACACTGAGCTTTAAAACTAATTTTCAAACAAATTATTTTATTCCCTTTCTGAGCTATTAGAGTTTACTACTTAATACTTCACAAGGTGTTAACTCAGAAAAAATTTAAAGCAATATAGGAGGTGCTTTGGCAATTTCAAGCTTTCAGCAGGGCTAGTCTTTCAGACAGCAAAATTATTCCTCCAAGCTCCACTGGGGGTAGTGGTGTAACGTATTTTCCTAACAAGAGAGGATGGGAAGTGTAGCATCATCATGTAACATCTTCACAGGAAAAAACAAAAGTCTCTGCAGTCTTAAGAAGAAACATAATGAAGCCACAGCTTTTATCTTCTTTTATTTTAGAAGAAATGTGGTTACACCCAATTTGTTAGCACAGAATGCTAAAACTTGATGGAAGCGAATAGTGACACCCAAATTAAAAACCTCACCAGGGAATATTCCTCTCTCAAGAGCTTCTCCTTCCTCCCTTCAAGGTTTCTACAGAGGACAGGTTATTTCACTGTGTCTATACCTAGGCTAAGATTATGTAAACGCTCTTAATAAGGGGAGTCAATATTCAGCTTACTCTGTAGTGTATTACGTACAAACACTTCTATCACTCAATATTTTGTCAAATAAAAGACCTGGAATTTTGCATAAAGTTTACCATACTACTACTTACATATAAAAGTGCCTCTTAATTGTCTTGTGATAAATCATGATGTCACCAACCTTAACTGGGAAACCAATTCAATATTATTTTAACAGTAAATCAACCTTCTATCTATTTATGCCTGCCTTTTTGCTTCACTCATAAGTCCCTCACAGCATCCTTTGGAAATGAGCAGAAATCTTCTGACACGTGTTAAATATTCCAGGCCCAGTCTCCACCAAGACTGTAATTCAGCCCAATTTTTCTGGACTGTTGAGGAGCTCACATCTTTAATGTAAAATTACCTCTCAAAACACAATGCCATTTACCTTATTTAATTACCATTCAGCTTTGCCATTGCTCCCAGAATATGACAGGCATGAGGTGCACAATTGAGCATTTTACTCTGTGTGCTCCCTGATCCCAGTCCACAAGGAGAGACATGAAATTATTCACAGATGCTAATCTCATCTCTCTTCGGTTCCAAAGAAGAAGGGTTAGGCTGACTGTAGGCAACTAGCCTCCTGACTTACAGGCCTGAGGTTTGGCAGCATGAATACTGTCCCAGGACATCAACTGAAGATACACTGACAGTGATGCCAATATTAGAGGCAAGAAACATTCTTTTAAGAACACAGAGGAAACCAGGACTGACTACTAAAAGCACAAATGCCAAGACTGAACGATACTTGGCAGAGCTCAGGAGAGCAGGATTCACACAAAGTATGTTTGCACTAACTCAGAATCAAGGCAAAAATAACAGTTGTGCATTTTTGTTAACTCTGCTATAGAAAAAAACGCCTTTTCCACAAAAAATAAATCCATTAACAAGCTGTGTGTATGTATACAAAAATGTTTATATATTATATAAACACACATTTATATCTGTATATATATATGCGTGTGTGCACACACAAAAAATATTCAATGGTAGTCTTTTTATATTATATATATTCATTTTTAAATTATATATATTCTTTTTTATATATATTAAAAAAAGCTTGTATAAGCAATCAAATCCTACCCAATTTCTTTTTCCAGTCAGAGACTGGAAAATGTCCGAGTGCAGTTACTGTTATAGACTGAATTTTTAAACCAAAGTAAATTTGCAGCAAATAGTATCCATAAAATTATAATCATGCTCTCACTTCCAATTTTGTTACAGTACTTCTCACTTTTCCCCTGCAAGACTGACAGCTCCAAAGCTCGCATCTGGCTACAGCTGCACAGGACCTTCTGTTGCTGAACCAGAAACCAGGATGCAGCCGTGCTAACGGCACTCTAGCAGGCAGCTGCCTGCTCTGAAGATCCCTCTCATGTGATCTCCAGGTATCTCCAGCTACAAAACCACTTTTCAATCACACCTCAGTCTCCCTGCTGGAAATGAGCCAGTGATCCCAAGCAGTGATATTCCAAATTGATGCCAGCAGATGGTGCTCTGTGAACAGCCTAGCTTCTGCCATCCCCTCCCAGGAACTACACCTACCACCCTACCGGTGTCACGGGTATGCTGTATGGCCTTTTATGATCTATCCCAAAGCCAGAAACATCAGCCTCACCAACAGTAAGGTGCTCTACCATGTGAGAATATTTAAGTTTTCCCCCTGTAGTATTTTTAAGTAAAGAAAACCTAGCATTCCAAAGATCTCACCACAAGGCCTGGCTGCCCCTGTCCTGGACAATGCCTGGGCTTCAGACTGGGATGACTCAATACAGCTGTGCAGGGAGTTCCTCTCCTAAAAAACCTGCACCGAAAGACACCTAAACTCACCTTGCATAAAAGTTCTAAAATCTTCTACTACTGCCTACTAAGAAGATTAAGACCAATCTTAACCCCAGCCCATCCATCAGCTTCGGTTCCAGCCTTACAACTCTGGCTCAAACTATCTACCTTTATTAACTCACTCAAGATAAAACAAAACAAAAATAAAAACAAACAAAACCAAAAACAACAAAAAGAAAAACCACCCCACCCCAAACAAACAAAAACCAAAAAAACAGACAACTGACTATGAATTGGACTGTGATACATTTTACCATAAAGTTCTTGTGACTTGGGTGGTACTAACATTATCATGCTGAGGCTTTTTGAATGTGCTTTTTCCTTTGGGATCTTCTAAGACAATTTATCACTGCTTCTTCAGGTCAACGTTGCAATGAGGCAGCACATTCATGATTAAACATCAGCTCCTCACCTTTTCACTCTCCTACATTTTGCAGAAAAAAGCAGTGGCAAGCAGACCTCACTAATACTAATTAATATATATTTGTTTATATGTTTGTGTTTTTTTTAATTAAGCAAAGAGCCTTGAAGTTGGTACATCACTTCAGTACTGAGGACCCCAATCTTCCTCAGGCTCTCTAGGCTACATGGAGACTTTCACAGTAAATCAAGTTACCTGGCTGCTCACCTTGAAAACCTTGTTTTCCCACTGCCATCACCTTATTTTACCTTTTTGCATGGCTGTTCTCTCTCTCTCTCTCTCTCTCTTGCTACCAACCCCATTCATGTTTAAAAGCATGTGGGACACCAACTGTCCTATTTTATACTTGCCAGAACTAGAAGTCATCAAGTTGGTTTAATAATACTTATTCAGAGTTATTTTTGCAACAAGCAATACTCAAATGAAAACTATACCAAAAACCCGTAACTCCTGAGCATATCCAATGCATTAACTGTAAGAAAGAGTATATTTTAACCACCTTTGCTTGTTAATCATGCCAAAGTTCTTCACATTTTTACATAGTGATTCAACCCAGAAGCACTGATAAGTAAAGCTTCTGTAACCTGCTGGGAAATGCAGCAGGTAATCTAATGCTGCAGGGGAGAAGTAAGATTAATAAAACTCTGATGGCCTATATGCAAAGGAGCTATTTTTCTTTTACTTAAAATAAGCCCAAACCTGGAATTTGGCTAGGGCTCCACAGCTCACATAGGCCTATCTGAAACAGCCACAAGACCTTTAATGATTTCAGTAGTGGGACTGAAAGGCCTCCACAGGGACAGGTGAAAGGGAGCTCTGAAATCTAAGCAGTCACCAAGAGCTCCCTTTATACATAACGCAGCAAACAGAACCTGACAGCTAAACCAGATCAGATGATCTGTCCTACCCCAAGCGCCTATTTCCATAAACTTCTCCATAAAACAATTGTCAGACACAGAGAAAGCTGGAGTAAGATTCACCCAAAGAGAAGAGTGATAAACTAAAGGGTGCCACACTACTTGCCAGTAGACAGCCAGTCTCTGCTGCACATTACATCCCAGGACTAAGCAGAGCATCATCTTAGCACTGGCATGAAGGAGGGTGGCAGAAAAAAGGGACAAAGAACACTTTTACTGACTGACCCAACTCCCAGAAATAACTCTTTGCAGGCACTACACACCCTAATACCAAATCACATAAATGCAGATTAGGAATAGGAAAAACTTCAAGTTCAGGCACCCCTAATTCCAGGCAGGAAACTACTGTTTCCATTAGCCTGACACCTCTGAAAGTCTGCAATCAGCCAGGAAGAAGTGGAAGCGCCAAGGACACTTAAAAAGACTGACAACTAAAATTCTAGTTAAATCATGCGGAAGACAGTGGTTACTACTCACATGCTGGCAGAGACTTTGCCCTAATTAGCTACGCTATTTAAATTAATTGAAAGCTACAACATATATGAAGAAAAAGCAACACAACAAATTAACTCTTAAAAGAATACAGAAATTAATCATCTGTCACTTTGCTCACACAGCTCAGATTGCTGCTGCGCAAAGGGAAGAGCAGTTCAGGTAAGCTGGCAAATACCCTTGGCTTTAAATTAATTTCAGGATGTCAGTTGTCCCATGGGAAGCGGTAGAACAGCACTAAATTCTATATATAGCAGAAGAGACTTTTTCCAGCTATACTTGCACTGTTTCTAGTTCTTCAAAATGGATATATAGAGATCTACTAAGTCATATATGACATTAAAATGACTATGAGTACCTTAAGGTCTTGCCTGGTTGCCAGCAGCTCAGACTCTTTCCCATAAAGGTCCAGCTGCAGCTTCTCCATGTTTTCCTTATGTTTTTCATAGGTCTTCTGTAAGTCTGCTAGCTTGACTTTTTCTGCTTTAAGCTCCTGGGCTGACAAAATAGACTGCTGTTGCAGTTTATTCTCCAGTTCTGCCTGAAACACAGGATAAGAAGTTTCAACTGAAGTCACAGGCACTAAAGTAAGCTTAAACATTTCAATAATATATTTCTACTGCAAAATGAGATTTTTTTTCCACTTGTGTAATAGCTTGTTCAGTAACCTGCTGTTTGTGATTTTACAGAAACTAATTTAACAACAAAATTTAATTCATGTCAAAAGATTTAAGTGAAGCACATGAAGACAAAACAGCAAAAATCTAAATAATGTTTCCAAATCCTAAGGTTTCCACAGACTGACTAAAGAACAAATACAATCATATAGGACATGACAGCCAAAGCTAGAGGGACATTTAACATGGCACACAACACAACATCCCCTAACGTTGTAAGAAGCTTGAACTCTTTCCATTATGGTTTATGAGTTTCAGACTGTCGCTCAAATAAATTCTTTTGGTATAATAGGACAAGACTTGGTTTGTAACTGCCATGGCCATTCCAAAACACCACAGAGTTTTTCTAAACTGCTCTCAGAAAACTCCACTGCTTTATAAGAAAATGGCAGCTCTTGCCTCATAGCATGTTCCTGAAGCAAAACAAAAACATTAAATCTAGCCATTTTTATCGCTTTATTAAAAATCAATTCCTACATAATCCATATTTCAACACTAGTTCTTTTTACATTATTGTTGCTATTGACGAGGATGACATTTCAATCTCCAACAGCATCTCAAGACCTTGTTTCCACACCCTGACCTTACAGTTTCCAACAAGACTACAGTAAGGAGCTGTTTATCACAAAGATAATGACATAAAACCTGCAGCATTTGGCAAAGAAATTTATATTCCTTAAAGAAGTAAGAGAGGCCAGCCTTACCTTTTCTAGAAGGGCAGTTTTTAATTCAGCTTGCAGTGTCTCACTATGTTTTTTCTTCTGCTCAAAAGATTCCTTTAACTCTCTCAGCTTCCCCTGGAGATGTTGCTCGCTTTTTTCTTTCTCTTTCAGAAGACCCTGAATTTCCAGCACTTGGGCTCGTGCTGCATCAAGCTCTATCGCCAACTGCTTAGAAATCTATATTCAAAAAATATTAAATAACTGTAAACAATTTTAATTTATATCACTATTTGTACACATGCTATACTATGTAGAACTGCCTGTTGGACTGTGTGGATGGCAAATTACAGAGTACAAAAAGCAAACAAATCATTTCACAGATTAAGAACTGGATAAAAGCTCTTAAAATTGAAGATACAGCCTCAGGAAGTCAACCTCACAAAGGACTGCAAGAAGTTGTGGGGAATCCCCTGTCCATAGGAATCTGAAAGGCTTGTCTTACTCCTCTCTAAGCACCTTCTATTTTCCTCTGCCTGAGACCAGATACCAGGCTATACCTTTCTTTGTGATCCAGTATGACCGCTCTTGTGTTTTCTCAAAGAGCTGCATGCAGATCACTCTCAGCAAATATTTTCCAAGTGTGCTACTGTTATTTCTTGCACAGAGAACCACACCATCCCATAGCACCATTGCTGCTGCTTTCTGCTTCAGAACTAGGTATTTCAACACCAGCAAGTAGATTTTAAGAACAGCTGTAACACATTACAGTCACCTGTTATTCCCAATTTCCCACCCTTAGAGCAAATGCAGTCTTTTTCCATCATTCAACACTAAGAGCAGGCAACTCTTCTCAATTACTACCTTATTTCAGTGCCTCAGTTAGGCTATAATTAGAGAATGATGATCTCTTTTTCTCTCATGAGACCCAGCACATGAGACTGGAAAGAAATCTTTTAAACATTTATTATTACTGGTTTTTAGATTTTTTGAAACCAAGCAAACAGCTTACCCCCTCCTTTTTTTCCAGTGAGTTTTTCAGTTCATTCTTTTCTTTAGCTACAGTCTCTGTTTGTACCTGGAGCTGGTGCTTTACCTCTTGGCATGATTTTTCCTA